>CAMRHE010000387.1:427500-735000 GCA_947044405.1 Leptodactylus fallax | reverse complement strand
CACCTGTTGTGACTGTGGGACAGGTACACTGTCAGCGGTGTGGATGTGCTTGCAGGTCATGCACCTTTTATGTAGGCAAGGTGAGGTGCCATTTTCAGTTGGGGCCTTCAGGGCACTCCGGACGATAATGCGCCTCAGGTTTGGTGGTTGTCGAAAGAAAAGGAGAGGGGGGACTGGAAATATGTCCTTAAGTCTGTTGTCCCTATGTAGCACAGGTTGGAGATCCTTGGCAATCCTTCGTAGGATCTCCAGCCGTGGTTTATAGGTGACAACTAGGGGCACTCGGGCATCTTTCTGGGTCTCTTTATATGTGAGCAGACTGTCTCTGTTAATGGCTGCCGCTTTGTTTAATTGGTTGTCTGTTACTTTTGGTTTGTATCCCAATCTGAGAAATTTCGTCCTCAGATCCTGGAGGTGCTTGTCCAGGTCTGCTTTGTTGGGGCAAATACGATTGTATCGTATAGCCTGGCTGTAGATGATAGATTGTCTTGTGTGCTTGGGGTGGAAGCTGTCGTTTCTCAGGTAGGCCGTTCTGTCTGTGGGTTTGTGGTATATCGATGTGAGTAGCCGGTGGTCTTTGATGTATATTGTGGTATCCAGAAAGTGGATTTCACTCCCTGAATAGCTAAGTTTAAGGTTGATGGTAGGGTGAAGTCATTGATTCCACATCCATGGTGGCCAAAATGGTACCCTCAGGTAGAGGGCCCAGCACTTGGTAGGGCACTTTGCAGAGATCCTTTTGTGACTGTTCACTACATCTACATTACTATGTGAATCAACTTTAATCCATTATGCAACTTAGGTGTCAAGAGAAATGAGGGCGGACCCATTCCCAGCAAATGCCTGGGCTCTTCCTTGCTAGCCCTTCCTCACACCTCCCCATGTGCTCTTATGGACAGCACCAGCCTTTCTGACATCCCTGTGCTCCCCCCTGAGCTCATGCACAATGCACTGTGAATGATGATCTCAAGTTACCCCACATGTGCAGAGCTGAAAAAACAAACAACGCATGCGCAAGAATTCAGTGGAGATAGCTGTGACATGAGAAATCACATCATAGAGGGAGGTGTTAGCCAGGACTATAAAACCAGATATGGTGCACTTGATGGGAAAGGGACCGCTCTCATGACACTTTCCACCTAATTAACATAATGAATTAAAATTGATTTTAATTGCTGCCACCACCATGTGTGACAGTGGGGATGGTGTGTTCAGGGGGATGAGCTGTGTTGCTTTTACGCCAAACATATCGTTTTGCATTGTGGCCAAAAAGTTGGATTTTGGTTTCATCTGACCAGAGCACCTTCTTCCACATGTTTGGTGTCTCCCAGGTGTCTTGTGGCAAACTTTAAACGAGACTTTTTATGGATATCTTTGAGAAATGGCTTTCTTCTTGCCACTCTTCCATAAAGGCCAGATTTGTGCAGTGTACGACTGATTGTTGTCCTCTGGACAGACTCTCCCACCTCAGCTGTAGATCTCTGCAGTTCATCCAGAGTGATCATGGGCCTCTTGGCTGCATCTCTGATCAGTCTTCTCCTTGATTGAGATGAAAGTTTAGAGGGACGGCCGGGTCTTGGTAGATTTGCAGTGGTCTGATACTCCTTCCATTTCAATATGATCGCTTGCACAGTGCTCCTTGGGATGTTTAAAGTTTGGGAAATCTTTTTGTATCCAAATCCAGCATTAAACTTCTCCACAACAGTATCACGGACCTGCCTGGTGTGTTCCTTGGTCTTCATGATGCTCTCTGCGCTTTAAACAGAACCCTGAGACTATCACAGAGCAGGTGCATTTATACGGAGACTTGGTTACACACAGGTGGATTATATTTATCATCATCAGTCATTTAGGACAACATTGGATCATTCAGAGATCCTCACTGAACTTCTGGACTGAGTTTGCTGCACTGAAAGTAAAGGGGCCGAATAATATTGCACGCCCCACTTTTCAGTTTTTTATTTTTTACAAAAGTATAAAATAACCAATAAATTTCGTTCCACTTCACAATTGTGTCCCGCTTGTTGTTGATTCTTCACCAAAAAATTTTAATTTTATATCTTTATGTTTGAAGCCTGAAATGGGGCAAAAGGTTGAAAAGTTCAAGGGGGCCAAATACTTTCGCAAGGCACTGTATATATATATATATATATATATACACATACTCTGCTCTATATACATATATAAATGTGGTACATATTCTATGTACATACATGCATACTCTATTCTATGTACATATATACTATATATACAGTCATATGAAAAAGTTTGGGCACCCCTATTAATCTTAATCATTTTTAGTCCTAAATATTTGGGTGTTTGCAACAGCCATTTCAATTTGATATATCTAATAACTGATGGACACAGTAATATTTCAGGATTGAAATGAGGTTTATTGTACTAACAGAAAATGTGCAATATGCATTAAACCAAAATTTGATTGGTGCAAAAATTTGGGTACCCTTATCATTTTATTGATTTGAATACTCCTAACTACTTTTTACTGACTTACTAAAGCACAAAATTGGTTTTGTAACCTCACTGAGCTTTGAACTTCATAGCCAGGTGTATCCAATCATGAGAAAAGGTATTTAAGGTGGCCAATTGCAAGTTGTTCTCCTATTTGAATCTCCTCTGAAGAGTGGCATCATGGGCTCCTCAAAACAACTCTCAAATGATCTGAAAATAAAGATTGTTCAACATAGTTGTTCAGGGGAAGGATACAAAAAGTTGTCTCAGAGATTTAACCTATCAGTTTCCACTGTGAGGAACATAGTAAGGAAATGCAAGACCACAGGGACAGTTCTTGTTAAGCCCAGAAGTGGCAGGCCAAGAAAAATATCAGAAAGGCAGAGAAGAATGGTGAGAACAGTCAAGGACAATCCACAGACCACCTCCAAAGAGCTGCAGCATCATCTTGCTGCAGATGGTGTCACTGTGCATCGGTCAACAATACAGCACACTTTGCACAAGGAGAAGCTGTATGGGAGAGTGATGTGAAAGAAGCCGTTTCTGAAAGCACGCCACAAACAGAGTCGCCTGAGGTATGCAAAAGCACATTTGGACAAGCCAGCTTCATTTTGGAAGAAGGTCCTGTGGACTGATGAAACAAAGATTGAGTTGTTTGGTCATACAAAAAGGCGTTATGCATGGCGTCCAAAAAACACAGCATTCCAAGAAAAACACTTGCTACCCACTGTAAAATTTGGTGGAGGTTCCATCATGCTTTGGGGCTGTGTGGCCAATGCCGGCACCGGGAATCTTGTTAAAGTTGAGGGTCGCATGGATTCAACGCAGTATCAGCAGATTCTTGAGAATAATGTACAAGAATCAGTGACGAATTTGAAGTTACGCCGGGGATGGATATTTCAGCAAGACAATGATCCAAAACACAGCTCCAAATCTACTCAGGCATTCATGCAGAGGAACAATTACAATGTTCTGGAATGGCCATCCCAGTCCCCAGACCTGAATATCATTGAACATCTGTGGGATAATTTGAAGCGGGCTGTCCATGCTCGGCGACCATCAAACTTAACTGAACTGGAATTCTTTTGTAAAGAGGAATGGTCAAAAATACCTTCATCCAGGATCCAGGAACTGATTAAAAGCTACAGGAAGCGACTAGAGGCTGTTATTTTTGCAAAAGGAGGATCTACTAAATATTAATGTCACTTTTCTGTTGAGGTGCCCATACTTTTGCATCGGTCAAATTTTGGTTTAATGCATATTGCACATTTTCTGTTAGTACAATAAACCTCATTTCAATCCTGAAATATTACTGTGTCCATCAGTTATTAGATATATCAAATTGAAATGGCTGTTGCAAACACCCAAATATTTAGAACTAAAAATGATTAAGATTAATAGGAGTGCCCAAACTTTTTCATATGACTGTATATACTGTATATATATATATATATATATATATATATATTGCATGCATACATAGCTATATTATATACAATACATTCATTCTATATTTACATGTGGTACATACATACTCTGCTCTATATATATACATACATAGAATACATACATACATACTCTATGTACATACATAAATGTAATGCATCTATACATAAGTACTCTATATACATACATATGGTACATACATACTTTGTTCTATAAACATATATACATGTGACACATACACACTCTATGTACATAAATTCATAATCTATGTACATTATTACATACATACATATAGTACATACATACTGTACTCTATGTATATATATATATATATATATATATATATAGTGCATAAATACATAGATACATCATATACAATGCATTCATTCACTATATACATACATATGGTAAATACATCCATTCACAATTGCATGCTGTGAATGATTTGCACACATTTGGGGTACAAATCCTTCCATTTAAAGGGCAAATACATCACATGCCCCATCATCGCCTGACTGTTACAGACTGGTCCTATATGATAGGTACAATTTATTACACAGTATAGTATCATTAGTAATTATAATTAATAGTATATAGTCAATCAGGATGCTCGTCCTTTAACTCCCTCCCCTCCCTCTTGCACAACAAGTGTGGAAGTAATATTGTGCCAGGGTGGATAAATGATCCAGGATGTCCCTGTGTAACTCCTGGCGCCCAGATGCACTCTCTCCAGATATATATGCCATTTCTAATTTTACAGCAAGGTCACGCTGTTTATTTAGTTCCAAGTGTGATATCAGTGTTGGTTCTATCAGCGCCGCGGGATGAGTCGAGAGGAAAGTCAAACATCCGCTATTTTTTTTTTTTTTTTTGCTTTTTCTCATCAAACAATAAACTCCGGGTCAATCCTTAGTCATAGAGTAATCACATCTGTCATATCGCTGGCAGGTAGGGAGCGAGATCTGTCAGTAGGGCTGACCTGCTGTTACATTTACCATGAATGAGCCTTGTTTTTTGCACATGAAAGGAGCACATGACAAAAGGAGCAACAGTCTGGAACAGTAACATTCTGCTGTGTTTGCTCAGTGTTTTTGTGCACATGTGATGGGGATGTTTGAAGCTCAGATTCGCTCTCGTACGGCACGGTCATGGAGCGCACTGTTATTATAAGGCTGGCTTTGTTGTGGTTTAGCCCAGGGGTATATATACTATACTGCAGAAAAGATCAAAATGGAGCCCTCTTCTGATGCAGGTATCACGTTACAAGCCCTATATATATAATCTTAAAGGGGTTTCCCCATAAACATAACCATATTTAAATTTGTAAACAATTAAAAGTTAAACATTTTGTCAAATATAAATAATTAAAAAATTAGCAGAGTTTTAGAGATTTTTGAGTGTTCATCACTCACGAAACACTATTATACTCTGGGGTCTCCTGAGCCTGATAGTGGTTGGAGTGTCCTTGATGGTAAATGCAGAATACAGGACTCAGCAGACAGTGTTGAACGATACAATAACTCACAGCTTATTTGAAATAAAACAGGTAATACAACAACTTCTTCCAAATAATGGAGGAAAAGTCCTCAGGAACACCACTAGGCTGGAACTGGGCTGAGTGAGGCAGGGACAACCTTCTGTGGCTCATAGGCTAGATGGCTGCTGTGAAAGATCCTCAGTGCGCCAACACCGCTTTGGCCCACACCTGAGACTTCTTTACTAAAAACCACACTCACCGCCAGTGAGTGTTGGGTCCACAAGATAAATACAAGACAAGCTTTCTAAATTTTATATATGTATTAACCCCTAAATGGGTCGGTATTAACATCTAACACATGCAGTTCAGAACAGATATGCAGATGTATGCAAGCATTAACAGTTACTAGTTACAATATACAGCACTTAAAATAAAAAGGGAATAAAAGTGAAATAATTACTTTACCACATATATCCTTGATATGGCTCTATAGTCCAACACTCACACATAGTATGTGGAGATAACCAGTGGAGGCTCCTAGCAGTAGCATCACAGCATTCCAGCCTGCCTGCTCATCCCAGTATATCCTCAGTAGTCTCTTCTTTGTAGTCTCTTCTTTGTAGTCTCTGCACAGTCTCCCTCACTGACCTCTTACCTCATCTTTTATACCCTTGATTACACCACCCAGAATGAGGTCACCGGCGATGGCAAGTCTGATTGACTAACGCACTCAAGTCAAGATTCTTTGTAAGGAGATGGGACCAAGTGGAATGACACAATGCCATCTATATGTTATCAACCAGGTCGGATCAACAGCCCAGGCCAAACAATACATGTGTATTTGATCACCCAGGGCTATGTAGGAATTCAATGGAACCATTCTGGGATGAATACAAAGCCCTATTGTTACATTGTTGCCACTACTGACAACATACACCTAGGATTAGAGCTACGCACAGTTTGAGTAAATGGAAGTAAAAGGGAGATACGATACCCAGAGATCAAAATACATCTTTGAGTTATAGCCATATTTAAGTGGAATCATCACAGCTGCTATGAGATCTATCCAAAAATTATCCTCACAGGTGTTTTTATGCACAAGTCCATAAAGTGAGCAGGGCTATATCCCATCTCCTGACTGCAAAATGACACATGGATCTGACTTGGAGCTAACAGGGTGTTGGCCTAACCAGGATACCAGATTCCTCTATCTCCCTAACTGGGCAAGGAGATAACCCACTATTTTGCCTTCCTGAGGACAGAAGGAACTGAAATAGTACTGTACTAGAATGTCATAAATCGAGGACTGTACCATCTCCTCAGCTCAGCCAAGTAGTAGGTTCCACTTAAAGTGCTACAAAGTACCATAGCATACATAACAATGCAAAATCTCACAAAGTGTCAATGGCAAGTGCATATGGACTGGTTTCTTTTCCCAGTGCTCCACTGGGATGCCACACATATGCAGTGAAAAGAAGCTCAGATACATGCACCAGAGAGGATCGAACATTTCCGTTAGATACAGCCACGCCTTTGTTAGTAATATCATTATTCTCTTATAGGGGTTGTCCAGGATTTGGAGCAACCTCCCGAGTGGTCAGGGTGGGTTTAAAAGAAAAAAATGTCATACTCTCCTATCCTTGGTGCTCTGTTGTCCATACCTGATCCCCTGCTGGAGTTCTTATACACCCAACCTGGCTGCCCCTGAGGTTGCTCCAAATCCTAGACAACGCCTTTAACGGCTTGGATTAGAAGGGTTCAGAGGGAGAATGGGGTGTTAGTAGATGCATAAGAGTTTTGGTGGGTCAGGTGGCCACATCATAGAACAGGGGAATGGAAAACTTTACATAAAATAAACAAATTACTAAGTTGACAAGTAGGGGGTGTGGGAGTTACATATACAATGGCCACTATTTTTGGAAAACTCCTTTAAGCTGGCTATATCGTCATGTTGATGGCGGATCTTGCCTACCATAAGGCGTACAATTGGTTGGCTGTAAACCAAAATTGCTGTTCTTCATTAGGTATTGGCTAAGGGACGTGAACAATCCCAGCCGTAGACTAGTCACAGGGTCCTCAACTGGTTTGGGAGTCAATATTTTTGACAAAGGTCAAATCTCTTCAATCTCCTTAAGACAATGGACCTGTTGTGTTATGACGATGCAGTTCCATTCTCTTATCTAATCCTTAACCGTGTTGTTATCATTTCTAAACTTCCGATCCCTTTGTGTTAATTGGGCGGCATCTGCCATGGAAACAAATTCTCCTCCAACTTTCATTGATTTTACCGAGAGCTGGTGGCTGTAAATTCTTCTGTGTACTGGGACATGAGCGTGTGAGTCACGGAGCTGCCAGTTCAGTCTTGTATCCTGCGCTTAATAAGTAAATATTGTCCATTCAGGGCGATAGAAGAAAGTACAGACGTCAATAGACTTAGGAAAATGTATTCAAATTACGGAATGTTTTATCAGCGGCCTCAATCATCATTTACATTGTATTATAGAAAAACTGCAGCGAAAATTCAAATATCGGGAAGCAATAAAATCTGGCATAAAAGCATCCTTAAAGCGAACATGTGCCTATTATTCACTTGTTGCATTCAATGCAGACATATGTTCAGGGGTTGGGTTTTCCATTATATACCTTTAGGTGGTGCTGTGAGGTGTTTGGTGGGCCCGCACGGTCAAGACTAGAGTATAGATTGTGCAGTAAGAGTAGAGTAATAGACTTAAAGGGATTTGCCGGTCCCCAGGATAGATCACTACTACCTGATCTATGGGGGTCTGACACCTGGTCCCCACACAGATCTATTGACCCCGCTGAATCTGGTCATTGAAAGCTATAGCAGTGGACGGGGAGCAGAAGCAGCTTTGCTCTAGAGTTGGGCGAACTGATTCGTAGATGACATGATTTGACCCGAATATTCCAAAAGTTCATGACACTTGGCGCACCCCATGAGACCGTTAACTTCCAATCACAGACCTCAGCAGTGACCCCACATGACGTTACACAGAAGCCTAGAAGAGGGCCTGGAGAGCGCAGCAGATGCCGCGAGGAGGTCTAGAACAGGTGAGGGAAGGGGAGTATAAAAGTTTTTTTTATTTTTTGCACCGCCCTGGGCCTCCACCTATTATACTGTGGGGTCTAAAGAGAACCCAGAATATAATAATTTCACATCCGGTTCTATCTGAAATTGTTAGACCCAAAACAAATCTTTGGCCCAAACCATCCAAACCTGAAACAAATCTTCAAAGGTTCACCCATCTCTCCTCTAAGCTGTCATCCATTGCATAGGGTGCTGCTTCTGCTTAGTGTCCACTGCTGTAGCTTGTGGTGCCTGAAGGCAGCCGAATTATTGTATGATTGTGGAGTGTCAGACCCACACGGATCAGTTATAGGTGACCTATTGGACCATGGATAGGTTATCAGTGTAAAAAATGCATATGGGGCCGGAAAACCCTTCAATATAATCACACCATCCAGCCAACCATCTATGTCTATGGAGGCTTCCTGACTTTCCTCTGACATCTGCTAAGGTTTGGACATGTTGGATTTCAACATGCCTGATCTTTTTATTCTTGCTGAGATAATCTACCACCAAAGGAGACTGGAGCCAGCTTTCTCTCCACTCCCGACTCAGGAAATATGTACACTTGGTCAACCTGGGTGCGTGTATGGGTGATCGGGAAGGATAGCTTTTGATCAAAATGGTTGTCTTGTGTATGGCAAGGCTTAGATCAATTCTAATTGAAGAACTCGTAAACTGCCCATACACATGTATAGTGGTGTCCCAACTTTCCTTGGCAGATGTTGGAGGTGGCAATGATCAGACTGTTGGATTTAGAACATGCCCGATCCTATTGTTATTTGTTGTGAAGATAGACCCCACTATAGGTGTCTTGCAATGGCTTACTTCCCTCTCCCTATGCAGAGAACATACATGGTTGGCCAAACCAGGACTGCCTGTACAGTCATGGTCAAAAGTTTTGAGAATGACACAAATATTCTATTTTCACATGATCTGCTGCCCTCTGGTTTTTATGTGTGTTTGTCAGATGTTTTTATCACATACAGAAATAGAATTGCATTCATATTATGAGTAACAGAAGCTTATATTGACAGAATGAGTTATTGCAGCAAGTCAATATTTGCAGTGTTGACCCTTCTTCTTCAGGACCTCTGCAATTCTCCCTGGCATGCTCTCAATCAACTTCTGGACCAAATCCTGACTGATAGCAGTCCATTCTTGCAGAATCAATGCTTTAATTTTGTCTGAATTTGTTGGTTTTTGTTTGTCCACCCGTCTCTTGATGATTGACCACAAGTTCTCAATGGGATTATCAGCAAGCTCTGCACTGCAGGTAGCCCCATCCCGCAGCTGAAACACTTTTAAGAGACGGTCCTGCCGCTTGCTGGTCTTTCTTGGGCGCCCTGGAGCCTTTTTGGCACCAATGGAACCTCTCTCCTTGAAGTTCTTGATGATGCGATAGATTGTTGACTGAGGTGCAATCTTTCTAGCTGCAATACTCTTCCCAGTTAGGCCATTTTTGTGCAGTGCAATGATGACTGCACGTGTTTCTTTAGAGATAACCATGGTGTAACAGAAGAGAAACAATGATGGCACGCACCAGCCTCCTTTTAAAGTGTCCAGTGGTGTCATTCTTACTTAATCATGACAGATTGATCTCCAGCCCTGTCCTCATCAACACCCACACCTGTGTTAATGGAGCAATCACTGAAACGATGTTAGGTGGTCCTTTTAAGGCAGGGCTGCAATGATGTTGAAATGTGTTTTGGGGGATAAAGTTCATTTTCTAGGCAAATATTGACTTTGCAAGTAATTGCTGTTAAGCTGATCACTCTTTATAACATTCTGGAGTATATGCAAATTGCCATTAGAAAAACTGAAGCAGTAGACTTTGTAAAAATTAATATTTGTATCATTCTCAAAACTTTTGGCCATGACTGTATATGGGGGAATCGGTAGAAATATCTGATGGCTGTATGGCCAGCTATAGCCATAAGAAACTTTAAGAAGCCTTATTAGCCTGAGTAAAATGCAGCTACAAAGAACATCTCCTATTCTGGAGGACCCAAGTCGTCACATTACATGAATAGGGCATTTTCAAAGAGCAGCATGTAATACCTTATTTCTCCTGTGGTGGTGCTGCAGGAGATTTGAGCACTTGCTGTTAGGCTTCACTCCAGCCGATCAATAATGATTGCTCAGCTTGTTATCTGCAAAAATAGCTATTTTCATAAGTTGAGTGCCTCTTTAGGGTTTCCATGGATCCGCTGTTATTATGACCCCTGTACAAATTGGAGCAAAGTTTGCTCCAGTTTTGGCAGGATTGGGCGACTATTTTTTATGTGGGGGTGTCTCGATTCTACCCTGGCAGATGATGCCAGAGAAATGAAGTATTGGGGACACGGAAGGGACAGTTGTAGTGCAGTCAGAAAACAACCACTATAGCTATAGACTATGCACCTTATGTGTACGTTCTGTACAACTAGGTCAAGATCCTGAGAAAGTGCAAACAGTGTCATAAATAAGTAACTAAAAATCTATACCCAGAAATAAGGCAACGTTCTGTACATGTCAGTGCTCGGGTAAATACGGATAAAGAGATATACAGCTAGTATGGAATGTACAGAGAGTCCTATATACACGGGGAGCAGAGAGATACAGATCAAAGCGCCGCTGCTGTTATTGTACAGCAGATACTGTTCAAGGAGAATGATACTATTTTTTCCTCTGCAGAATATATGTATATATACAGTACAGACCAAAAGTTTGGACACACCTTCTCATTCCAAGAGTTTTCTGTATTTTCATGACTATAAAAATTGTAGATTCACACTGAAGGCATCAAAACTATGAATTAACACATGTGGAATTATATACTTAACAAAAAAGTGTGAAACAACTGAAAATATGTCTTATATTCGAGGTTCTTCAAAGTAGCCACCTTTTGCTTTGATTACTGCTTTGCACACTCTTGGCATTCTCTTGATGAGCTTCAAGAGGTAGTCACCTGAAATGGTCTTCCAACAGTCTTGAAGGAGTTCCCAGAGATGCTTAGCACTTGTTGGCCCTTTTGCCTTCACTCTGCGGTCCAGCTCTCCCCAAACCATCTGGATTGGGTTCAGGTCTGGTGACTGTGGAGGCCAGGTCATCTGGCGTAGCACCCCATCACTCTCCTTCTTGGTCAAATAGCCCTTACACAGTCTGGAGATGTGTTTGGGGTCATTGTCCTGTTGAAAAATAAATGATGGTCCAACTAAACGCAAATCGAATGGAATAGCATGCCGCTGCAAGATGCTGTGGTAACCATGCTGGTTCAGTATTCCTTCAATTTTGAATAAATTCCCAACAGTGTCACCAGCAAAGCACCCCCACACCATCACACCTCCTCCTCCATGCTTCATGGTGGGAACCAGGCATGTAGAGTCCATTCGTTCACCTTTTCTGCGTCAAACAAAGACATGGTGGTTGGAACCAAAGATCTCAAATTTGGACTCATCAGACCAAAGCCCAGATTTCCACAGGTCTAATGTCCATTCCTTGTGTTCTTTAGCCCAAACAAGTCTCTTCTGCTTGTTGCCTGTCCTTAGCAGTGGTTTCCTAGCAGCTATTTTACCATGAAGGCCTGCTGCACACAGTCTCCTCTTAACAGTTGTTGTAGAGATGTGTCTGCTGCTAGAACTCTGTGTGGCTTTGACCTGGTCTCTAATCTGAGCTGCTGTTAACCTGCGATTTCTGAGGCTGGTGACTCGGATGGACTTATCCTCCGCAGCAGTGGTGACTCTTGGTCTTCCTTTCCTGGGGCGGTCCTCATGTGAGCCAGTTTCTTTGTAGCGCTTGATGGTTTTGGCCACTGCACTTGGGGACACTTTCAAATTTTTCCCAATTTTTCAGACTGACTGACTTTCATTTCTTAAAGTAATGATGGCCACTCGTTTTTCTTTACTTAGCTGTTTTTTTCTTGCCATAATACAAATTCTAACACTCTATTCAGTAGGACTATCAGCTGTGTATCCACCTGACTTCTGAACAACACAACTGATGGTCCCAACCCCATTTATAAGGCAAGAAATCCCACTTATTAAACCTGACAGGGCACACCTGTGAAGTGAAAATCATTTCAGGTGACAACCTCTTGAAGCTCATCAAGAGAATGCCAAGAGTGTGCAAAGCAGTAATCCAAGCAAAAGGTGGCTACTTTGAAGAACCTAGAATATAAGACATATTTTCAGTTGTTTCACACTTTTTTGTTAAGTATATAATTTCACATGTGTTAATTCATAGTTTTGATGCCTTCAGTGTGAATCTACATTTTTTATAGTCATGAAAATACAGAAAACTCTTGGAATGAGAAGGTGTGTCCAAACTTTTGGTCTGTACTGTATATATATATATATATATATATATACAAACAGTGTTGTGCAAAAAATTTAGGCCCGTATGGAAAAATGCAGCAAAGTAAGAATGGCGCTCGCACTTGTCATCTTCTATTATAGTCCATCCGTGATAAGGAACGACAAGTTTTGTGGTTAGACACGTTAGTTGAACACTACATTGTATTCGGTTACAGTTTTCTTGACATTGTGACATCCTCCTCTGAGCCTTTGCAGAATGTAAAACATATAATACATAATTTGCAAAATGACATTAAAAATACAGGGATAGTATAGACCCCTGCCGCACATAACTGAGCACACGCCTTATACTATACATATATATGGTGCAGAGTAACAAGACTTTTATACATAGACTAGCACCAAATTTGCAAAATAAATGTCTGTCTCCTTTAAGAACTGTGTAATACTTGATTTCCCCTGGGGTGGCGCTGCATACACATCTTTGTGTCTCAGCTGAGACTGCTGTAGCATTAGACTAGGTCAAGAACGTGAAAACACCCTGAGTATATCAGTAACAAATGGTCTAAAGAGAGAAATAAGGAAATGTTCTGTACATGCCAGTGTGCAGGGAAATATGGACAAAGAGTATACACTGTGAAACCTATATACAGGAAGAAGCAGGGAGATATAGTGATTTAGAGCCAAAGATCAAAGCTGTGACTGCTGCTATTGTGCGACCAGATCCTGAGAATACAGATAGTTATAATAGAGTAAAAGTGGAAAAAGTGACTTACAAAAAAAACCCTATTAGAAAATTCTCAATTAATAGAAGGAGGTCCCCCATTTAGGGCTACAAAGATCGATCCCCAACCTACAGCATCCATATACGTTAATTATAATCCATTGATTTAAATGATAACTATGCAATACCTTCTTTCTCCTGTGGTGGCACTGCAGGGTAATTCAACACTTCCTGCTGGAATCTCTCATGGATTACAGTTGATCGCCGTGATTCAAGCTGTGGGATACTCTATGGTCAACTGAAGTTTGCAAAAGCCTTATAACAAAATAGGATTTTCCAAAATGGACAAGCCCACACACAGTTCTTGCATAGGGGCCCTTAGTCATCTGAGGTTGTCTCTATAGCCATTACTGAGGTATAACCATACTTGCCAATTTTTATTAGCAGAGATCCTGGGGCTCTGGTGCATGGACATGAAAATTGTTGGTCACACCCGTATGCTGTGACATGACAGGCACATAAAGTACATATGGAGAGTATTGTGAAGATCTTCAGATGACTATGCCCTTTTGCTACACCCCTTTATTGTGACACAGACACAAAATGATCTGGTCATGCCCCTTTTTTGTGACATGACCAGCACATAAAGTGCCCATGTTACGTATAACATGATGGTTAGCCTGGACGATTCTGAAGCATTCTGCTGGCCCCAGGAGATTTGCCCACTCTGATTGGATGCCAGGAGGTCACCCCTTTTTCAGGGAGCCTCCCAGACATTTTGGGAGAGTTGGCAAGTATGGGAATAACAACCTTTACCCCCAAAGACCAGCAGATCGAAGGGCTGAGAACTAGACAGGGTTCCATCGAAGATCAGCTCCAGGAATATACGGTCCCTTTTGTGACAGGGCCAAAGTGGTTGCCCTCTCTCCCCTTCAAACATGTAGAGTATGTTATAGTATGTTTACCAGATCTCCATGGACCCTGCAAGCCCAGTACGTTGTGGTAGTGCTGGACTGAGGTTCCTTGGGCCCACCAGATAAGATGATTCTGGTGGCTCATCCTCCTACAAATCCTAACAGAAAGACCATAGTACCCTTCAATTTTGGGTGTCTTCTGTTGGACCATTCATGTGTTAGAGTCTGGACCCACCGGAAGATCCTCTGGTACTCTGGTGGGCCAGTCCGTCACTGTGTCGTGGCACTAGGCAGGGCCCAGGTTTCCCAAGCCCATTACTTTTTGCTGCACATGTCAACCTGCTGTAGGAGAGTTGAAGAAAATGGTGACCCTATAAAGTTACGTGTAATAATCACTTATTTCACGACCATTATTCTGCTCAATGAGACGTAACCTGCGACACACATTCCTGTCAAATAATGACTTTCCCCATTCTATAAGCCCTGTGATCCATACATGTGTCTACAGCAAGGCTTTCTTGCCACCTCCGGGGGTTTGTTAATCTCACAACTATGAAAAGGAGTCACTCCCAAGTATTAATAGTATTATTATTACAAGTGAACTGTTCCTATAATTTTCTCGCCCCCACACAGAGGAATTTCATCCGTGTTTCGAAATAAAGAAAAAAAAATGCAGAACGCAAGTAAAAACATCGCCCTGGGAAGTGAAACTGGCAAACCGTGTGATGTACTCATAGAGGTGGATATTATGGAGGTAATTATTGGGTTTACGGGCAAATAATTCACAAATCAAAGGGAAATCCGACAAATCGATCTGACATGTTTGTCTCTTCCTTTCTCTGATTGAAGGAAATTACTTTGCCTGTCGTATTTGATGGGGTTGCCAATCATTGGATTATATATATGTACCGGATAATTGGAGTAGTAGTTGGACTGGGCAAAGGGTGGTGAGATGAGCCCACCTGGTACCTGGCGCCCACTGGTTGCATGTCCAGTTCAAGACTTGGTGCCCAAAGCTATGTAAAGCCATTCCTAGGGATTATTTAGGCAAATGTCGGGCACAGTTATTTTGACACCATATATGAGCGCTATATGGAGACTTTCTGGAAACATCTAGGTGGCTCCCACAAAAAAGGGGTGACCTCCCAGAGTCCTGGAAGAGAGGGCAAATCTCCCAGGTCCGGTCATATTATACATGACATAGGCAGTTTATGTGCCAGTCACAGAATGAGTAAGGGGCTCGATCAAGGTCACAAAAAAGGGATGCGACTGGGGGTGACCGAATCAATTCAGATTGACTTGGATTCGACCCGAATTTTCCAAAAGTTGATCCAAACCTGAAACCACTAAGGGAGCCCCAATTGCAGGCCTTAGAGTTGATCCGAGGTGTGTGATATCAGCCAGAAGTCGGAAGAGGATGACTGGGGACCGCCAGACACCGCGAGGATGCCCAGGACAGGTGAGGCAAGGTGAGGATATCTGTTTGTTACTTTTACTCACGCCCCCTACCCTCCTGTGCATCCATTTATTATACTCTGGGGTCCAAAACAACCAGAGGTCCGAAACACTTAGGTCTTAAACAACCAGAGGGCCGAACCTCATGAATATTCATCGAAACAAACCTCTAAAAAAGCACATCTCTATATGTGCAAATATTCATGGGTCTTAGCGGTGGCCAACATGTTGACAAGTATGACCATATAGTAACCATGGAAGGGAGAGGCATTGAATACAGAGTGCCATTTTACCTGCTGTTAATCGCCAATGGACAGAGGGGTAAATTAAAGGGGTTTTCCAGAACTAAACTATATAGGTCATCAGTATCGAATCAGTAAGGGTCTAACAACCAGCACCCCCATGATTAACCGCTGGAAGAGACTGTGGCATTTTGGCAGGAGCTACAGCCTCTTTACTACATACCAAACACAGCGCCATACATTACATAGTGGCTGTGATTGGTATTGTAACTCAGCCCCATGTATGCCACTGAGCTTCAAACATGTCATGTGACCAGTGGATATGACATCACATGGCCTGTGATATGACAGCACTGGACTAAACAGCAGATCTGTTGTGGTCCCAGATTGCACTTGGCCATGGAGAGTCAGGGGACCCAAGGGCTCTTTACAACATAAGAGGACACCAGTATTATAGTTTGCATATTGTAAGTGGGAGCCCCATTACCTTGTTTGCATTGGGGCCCAGGAACAGTGTTAGGACCCAACCAAAAAGCTTCAATATCTCAGCTTCCTAGATCCCTCTGAAAAATATGGGGGAAAACAGAGAAAGTAGAGAGAACTTTCCCTTCAGTATTTGGTTTCACCTGAAGCAAAGACTCATCACTTACTGCTTGTATTTCGCTGAATGTCACTTAACAAACCTTCTCTTCCGTTCCTATAAAATAAAGAGATTAAACGTTACTTTTCAGTGATAGCAAAAAATGCTGCGCTGAGCAGGAGAAAATAGAGTCTCTAAGTAGATCTGTCAGCCCCTATCTCTCACCAATGACACCGACTTGGCTGCCGTACTGGAGTAATATTGTCTCAAGGATGAACTGTTCTTGAATATAATGTGTGATTCCAATCATTAAGGAACATGTCTCCTCTAAGACGGCGTACTCTTAGACTGGTGACAAGAATATCACTACTATCATACTGCCTCCTATGTACAAGAATATAACTACTATATTACTGCCCCTATGTACAAGAATATAACTACTATAATACTGCTCCTATGTACAGTAATATAACTACTATAATACTGCTCCTATGTACAAGAATATAACTACTATAATACTGCTCCTATGTACAAGAATATAACTACTATAATACTACCTCCTATGTACAAGAATATAACTACTATAATACTGCTCCTATGTACAAGAATATAACTACTATAATACTGCTCCTATGTACAAAAATATAACTACTATAATACTGCCTCCTATGTACAAGAATATAACTACTATAATACTGCCCCCTATGTACAAGAATATAACTGCTATAATACTGCTCCTATGTATAAGAATATGACTACTATAATACTGCTCCTATGTACAAGAATATAACTACTATAATACTGCTCCTATGTACAAGAATATAACTACTATAATACTGCCCCCGTATGTACAAGAATATAACTACTATAATACTGTTCCTATGTACAAGAATATAACTACTATAATACTGCTCCTATGTACAAGAATATAACTACTATAATACTGTCCCCTATGTACAAGAATATAACTACTATAATACTGCTCCTATGTACAAGAATATAACTACTATAATACTGCCTCCTATGTACAAGAATATAACTACTATAATACTGCTCCTATGTACAAGAATATAACTACTATAATACTGTCCCAATGTACAAGAATATAACTACTATAATACTGCTCCTATATACAAGAATAGAGCTACTATAATACTGCTCCTATATACAAGAATATAACTACTATAATACTGCTCCTATATACAAGAATAGAACTACTATAATACTGCTCCTATGTACAAGAATATAACTACTATAATACTGCTCCTATATACAAGAATATAACTACTATAATACTGCTCCTATGTACAAGAATATAACTACTATAATACTGCTCCTATGTACAAGAATAGAACTACTATAATACTGTCCCCGTATGTACAAGAATAGAACTACCGTAATACTGCTCCTATGTACAAGAATATAACTACTATTATACTGCTCCTATGTACAAGAATATAACTACTATAATACTGCTCCTATGTACAAGAATATAACTACTATAATACTGTTCCTATATACAAGAATAGAACTACTATAATACTGCTCCTATGTACAAGAATATGACTACTATAATACTGCTCCTATGTATAAGAATATGACTACTATAATACTGCTCCTATGTACAAGAATATAACTACTATAATACTGCTCCTATGTACAAGAATATAACTACTATAATACTGCCCCTATGTACAAGAATATAACTACTATAATACTACTCCTATGTACAAGAATATAACTACTATAATACTGCTCCATATGTACAAGAATATAACTACTATAATACTGCTCCTATGTACAAGAATATAACTACTATAATACTGCTCCTATGTACAAGAATATAACTACTATAATATTGCTCCTATATACAAGAATAGAACTACTATAATACTGCTCCTATATACAAGAATAGAACTACTATAATACTGCTCCTATGTACAAGAATATAACTACTATAATACTGCTCCTATGTACAAGAATAGAACTACTATAATACTGCCCCCTATGTACAAGAATATAAGTACTATAATACTGCTCCTATGTACAAGAATATAACTACTATAATACTGCTCCTATGTACAAGAATATAACTACTATAATACTGCCTCCTATGTACAAGAATATAACTACTATAATACTGCTCCTATGTACAAGAATATAACTACTATAATACTGCCCCCTATGTACAAGAATATAACTACTATAATACTGCCCCCTATGTACAAGAATATAACTACTATAATACTGCTCCTATGTACAAGAATATAACTACTATAATACTGCTCCTATGTACAAGAATATAACTACTATAATACTGCTCCTATGTACAAGAATATAACTACTATAATACTGCTCCTATGTACAATAATATAACTACTATAATACTGCTACTATGTACAAGAATATAACTACTATAATACTGCTCCTATGTACAAGAATATAACTACTATAATACTGCTCCTATATACAAGAATATAACTACTATAATACTGCTCCTATGTACAAGAATATAACTACTATAATACTGCCCCTATGTACAAGAATATAACTACTATAATACTGCCCCCTATGTACAAGAATATAACTACTATAATACTGCTCCTATGTACAAGAATATAACTACTATAATACAAATTGCATGTCCCGTATGTAACATAGTACAACCTCTATAAAAGGGTTAAACAAGCGTCATATTACATACATTATATACCATTGCCTTCAACACTTTTATCTTGTTTTATTATAATTATTATTACTCTATTTCACTGTCATCAATTTGAACATAAAGCCTCTCGCCCTCCGCCCACATATTATACATATTATACATATTATACCTGAGGTCACATGCCTGACAATAGTAAGAGGGTTTAGTGTCATTACTGGTAGTTCTACATATATCATGTTGAGAATGGCTTTGCAATGTTTGAATGAAAGACGGCAAACATCTACGTAATGCTACATAAGAAGCCTGACATTGCTGTTGTGAAAGTAATTAACCCTTTATTCCACTGAAGTTGCTGATGTAATACAGCTGAATTTGTCATACAGTATGTAGCACTGTTCAGACTGAGCAGAATTGAGATAGCATTTGACATAAGCAAATTTTACAAATGTTTGGACAGCAGATTCCATTCAGTCCAAATAAATTTGGTCTGAATCTAGACTGCTCCGAACAGTCATGACTCACATCTATAGTTCCTCATGACTTATCCCAGCGTCGTTTGCGCCATCTTTTCTGTTTTCTTCTGAAATGATTCGTGAGCGATGAGTCCAGAAATTTTTATATTTGCCTAAATCCTAAACTTTTGTGAAATTCAGAATCAATTTGATTTGTGCCAAATTGTTTTGCTCATTTCTGATCACCAGGTTTTATGAAAAGTTGTTGAACTAATATGGGCCATGGTGTTGTATGACTGTTGATGATGTCATCATTTTGCCAATTCAATTCTGATCTTAAAGGGATTGTCCACTTTGACTATTCCCTTGCAATATTTGCCCATAAGTTTCAGTTTGGCTTTGACACAAGCATTATGATGTCAGCGTGCCTCACTTGACCACTGAGGTAACCCGTTGAACGTGCTACACCCAGGAGCCCAGAAAACTGGGCGAAAGACGTTGAGACACTGCATCAGAGACCCAAAAAAGTGAGGAAAGTGGTAGCAGTTGCTATTGGGCTCTGGAACCGGGGGCCCAAAGATCCCACTGCAACATAAAATATACCACTATTCTAAATACCACAGGTAGGAATGGGGCCCCTTTACAGATTTAGCAAAATCCATTGGCACCTCTGCCTCTGCTTATTATACTCTAGGATCAAAAGAGTATAATCATAATTTGTTGATGGTGAACCCCAAAAATCTGTCCGAACCTGATGTTTTTGGGAAATTTGTATCTCTAACTGATAGAATATGCATGACTTCATCATCTCTGGGTTCCACACCAATCCTGAGACTAAAGGATCCAAGTCACTGATGTAGCACCGCATCCCCTTCCTGGTGTTTCCCTGAATAGTGGGTGGCACAGCCCCATTCAAGCAAACATGGCCTGGGGAGCTACTGTGCATGGAGAACATAGAAGGGTCTGAAGTTGTATATCAGCACTGTGACCTCTGTAGGTATCTCCAGGTAGCAAGCCACCAGTCTGTCTTGGATCACTCAACTTTTCAGCTCAAGGCTGAATTGGTCTAAACTTAGGGCAACAAAGGGCATGGAGCCTTGACCGGACTTGGTGTTGGCTCACCTTGAAGAGACTCGGTGTGCGTGTTATATGGGAAAAAAGTATGCAAATTAGCTCAGGTTAACCAAACCAAAGACTCCTCCAAAACAAAAGAGTGACCCATCTGTAGAGCGCTGTTTCAGAGTTTTTGACCCTCTACAGTACAGAGTAAGGTATTGGTTGGCTGGATGACAAATGGGTTTTCGTGAAATACTCACTGTAAGTTTAGCATAATCTAGTGTGGTCTTCCAAAATCCAAGAGGATCATCCTATAATGAGATATCCCATGGTGCCTTGAGGGCCTTGGTTTGGCTACATATTATTTACTGCGTAGACAATGTATGCAATACTTGAATAACGCAATACATATCTTGTAGCAACAAGATGGAAATTTTTAGGCCCAGATACATTGCACGTTCTTGTCACACTTACCTGGAATTTGCAATCACACTGTGCGGCTTTGTTGTTGGGTGTTGTTATGTGAAAATTTTTGCCAGTTCAGATCTTACCTACTGATCAACAGGATGTGGTGGTGGTGGTCTGATGGTTATAGCTCAGGTGATAGAAGCACACAGGGTGATACAATTGTGAAAGTTTTTGGTGGTAGAATGCTCTCAAGAATAAGCTGTAGCTATACCAAAGCCAAATTTAAGACCAAAGGGGCTACAGCAGTTTAGTAAGTGGCAACACCTTTTGTACAGACTCCACCACATTTCTTCAGTTCTGATTTTGCAAGCTCTTGCGAGCAGGGCCCTCAGTCCCAGAGTGTGAATTGACTATTTCTTTGTAATGTATCTTTTTTGTCAGTACTTGAACCCTACAAATTGTACAGTGCTGCGGAATATAAATAAAATTTATTATTATTATTATTATTATTATTATTAAATGCTTATTTCAGATTCCACTATAATTTAGTAGTAGTAGAAATATATTTCTACTACTCTTCCGCAGCTGTCCCTTTGATGGGTCAATGTCAGGCTATGGAGAACCTACTGCAATTCAAATTCAAGTTTCCTTCAAAAATGTCAAGTCGCCCTGGTCAAAAAGGAAGAAAAGTATTGCGTGACTTTATGTATGACATTTGTAACGATGTTCTTAATAATGGGACGTTTGTTATCTAAAATGTATCTATAGAATATTATGATGAATTATAGATAACCATGAGAAGGGCATTGGTTTGATCACTAATGTACAACACAGTGCTCGTGGATATATTCTCACCAGAAGAGATTATTCTATGAGATGAAATTGAAATGCAAAGTCTAAGAAATCTGCCTATTTTCCATCAATGACATATGGTCTTTCTAGGTCAGGTTCTTGTGATCCTGAGTTGAGAAGAGATGGGTGAACCTCTGAGGTATCGTTTCGCTAGGTTTGCTCGGGTCCAAGATTTGTTTTGGATTGAACAAGTTCGGTGTAAACCACACCTTAAAATGGCTTAAGACATAGTGTAAAACACTCTTAGGGCTCCTAGGAACCTACCTATAAAACATAGTGTAGAACACTGTCAGGTTCCTAGGAACCTATCTATAAAACATAGTGTAGAATACTGTCAGGGCTCCTAGGAACCTATCTATAAAACATAGTGTAGAATACTCTTAGGACTCCTAGGAACCTATCTATAAAACATAGTGTACAACACTGTCAGGGCTCCTTGGAACCCATCTATAAAACATAGTGTAGAACACTCTTAGGACTCCTAGGAACCTATCTATAAAACATAGTGTAGAACACTCTCAGGATCTCCTAGGAACCTATCTATAAAACAGTGTAGAATACTGTCAGGGCCCCTAGGAACCTATCTATAAAACATATTGTAGAACACTCTCAGGATCTCCTAGGAACCTATCTATAAAACATAGTGTAGAACACTCTTAGGGCTCCTAGGAACCTATCTATAAAACATAGTGTAGAATACTGTCAGGGCTCCTAGGAACCTATCTATAAAACATAGTGTAGAACACTGTCAGGGCTCCTAGGATCCTATCTATAAAACATAGTGTAGAACACTCTTAGGGCTCCTAGGAACCTATCTATAAAACATAGTGTAGAATACTGTCAGGGCTCCTAGGAACCTATCTATAAAACATAGTGTAGAACACTCTTAGGGCTCCTAGGACCCTATCTATAAAACATAGTGTAGAATACTGTCAGGGCTCCTAGGAACCTATCTATAAAACATAGTGTAGAACACTCTTAGGGCTCCTAGGACCCTATCTATAAAACATAGTGTAGAATACTGTCAGGGCTCCTAGGATCCTATCTATAAAACATAGTGTAGAACACTCTTAGGGCTCCTAGGAACCTATCTATAAAACATAGTGTAGAACACTGTCAGGGCTCCTAGGAATCTATCTATAAAACATAGTGTAGAACACTCTTAGGGCTCCTAGGAACCTATCTATAAAACATAGTGTAGAATACTGTCAGGGCTCCTAGGAACCTATCTATAAAACATAGTGTAGAACACTCTTAGGGCTCCTAGGATCCTATCTATAAAACATAGTGTAGAACACTGTCAGGTTCATAGGAACCTATCTATAAAACATAGTGTAGAATACTGTCAGGGCTCCTAGGAACCTATCTATAAAACATAGTGTAGAACACTCTTAGGGCTCCTAGGATCCTATCTATAAAACATAGTATAGAACACTGTCAGGGCTCCTAGGAACCTATTTATAAAACATAGTGTAGAACACTGTCAGGTTCATAGGAACCTATCTATAAAACATAGTGTAGAATACTGTCAGGACTCCTAGGAACCTATCTATAAAACATAGTGTAGAACACTGTCAGGGCTCCTAGGAACCTATCTATAAAACATAGTGTAGGACACTGTCAGGGCTCCTAGGAACCTATCTATAAAACATAGAGTAGAATACTGTCAGGGCTCCTAGGAACCTATCTATAAAACATAGTGTAGAACACTGTCAGGACTCCTAGGATCCTATCTATAAAACATAGTGTAGAACACTCTTAGGGCTCCTAGGAACCTATCTATAAAACATAGTGTAGAATACTGTCAGGGCTCCTAGGAACCTATCTATAACACATAGTGTAGAACACTCTTAGGGCTCCTAGGACCCTATCTATAAAACATAGTGTAGAATACTGTCAGGGCTCCTAGGAACCTATCTATAAAACATAGTGTACAACACTGTCAGTGCTCCTAGGACCCTATCTATAAAACATAGTGTAGAATACTGTCAGGGCTCCTAGGAACCTATCTATAAAACATAGTGTACAACACTGTCAGTGCTCCTAGGATCCTATCTATAAAGCATAGTGAGGAACACTCTTAGGGCTCCTAGGAACCTATCTATAAAACATAGTGTAGAACACTGTCAGGGCTCCTAGGAATCTATCTATAAAACATAGTGTAGAACACTCTTAGGGCTCCTAGGAACCTATCTATAAAACATAGTGTAGAACACTCTTAGGGCTCCTAGGAACCTATCTATAAAACATAGTGTAGAATACTGTCAGGGCTCCTAGGAACCTATCTATAAAACATAGTGTATGAGACTGTCAGGGCTCCTAGGAACCTATCTATAAAACATAGTGTAGAACACTGTCAGGGCTCCTAGGAACCTATCTATTCTCTTGTATCTCCTAATTGAAGTACAGGTCCGGGTTAGCCCAAAACTATGACCCATCTTGTATCTTCCAGGGATCGCCCTAATTCCAATTAGAATTATTGGGCATGTGAAAGTAAAGCTGGCCATCTATGAGAAATGTTTGCCTTTTTTGACACAAACACAAACCATGCATCATGTCAGGAAATATTTAGTAGTAGAAGAAAATGTGTCTCCTGCTGATCTTGTCCTCTCCTCCTCCCTAGACCCTACTTGTAATCCAGTCCAGGGGATCAGCACAATTCAGCAGTTAAGACCTCTGCGGTGGGGCAGGCCAGAGCAGTGACCTATAGTCGTAGTACATGTCATAGAATGAACATGACCACAGTCTATCAAGTTCTCGGCTTGCAGAGGTTATCCATGATGGCATCTGAAAGTCTTCCTAATGAGCCATTACAATTGGAAACTATATTTCTTTTTAATTAAAATTCTAATTGATTTCCCATTAAGGTTGCGCCACGTCAATTGAAGATGAGATAGAAGGAACATCCATTTATGTATAAGGGGGTAGCTACACAATACAGCAAAGTGTGAAGTCCTAGTTCTGTCCACCCTGGATATTTTTCTGGTAAATAATTGAATTTAGAACAATTTCTATAAATTTGCATTATATATTTATTCTACAGTCTATACCAGGGGTGATTACATGGTGACTCTGCAGCCAAACCCATCTCTTTGATCTATTTCTTGAGGCTGTCCAATCCAAGCGTCCAATATTCAGTGACGGTCAAGGATTTCTGGCACCATTTCTGGCCAGTGTACTGTCTAGGGGAGTAAGAGAGAATTATAGGGGGGCATAAAGAAGGAATTATTCAAGGTTATAGGGGGCATTGTACCCTGTAACGGCATAAGGGGCCATTATTTGGGGGGACAGCATACTGTATAGGGAAATAAGGGGCTATTATATGGGGGCATAAAGAGGCAATTATATGAGGGGAATAAGAGTCATTGTACTGTATAGGGTCATAAGGGACAATTATATGGGGTCCAGTGTGGTGTATAGGGGAATAAGGGGCTATTATATGGGAGCATAAAGAAGCAATTATACAAGGGCATAAGAGGGTATTGTACCGTATGGAGGCATAAGGTGCCATTATTTGGAGGTCAATGTACTGTAAAGGGGAATAAGGGCAAATTATATAGAGGCACAAAGAGGCAATTATACAGGGGCATAAGGGATCATTGTATGGAGGCATAAGGGGCCATTATATGGGCACCAGTGTACTGTATAGGGGAATAAGAGAATATTATATGGGGGCATAAAGAAGCAATTATATTGGAGCATAAGGGGTTATTGCACTGTATGGAGCATAAGGGGCATTGTACTGTATGGGCCATTATATGGGGGAATAAGGGGGCCATTGTACTGTATGGGGGCACATTATATGGGAGAACTGTAATGTATAGGGGCATAAGGAGGCCATTATACTGTGGTGTGTAAGGTGGAATTGTACAGTGTGGAGGCCTAAGGAGGCCATAATACTATGTGAGAACATAAGGGGACCATTATGTAGAGGGCATGTCAATTATAGCTGCAGATCTCAATAACAGTTTTCAACCTTTGCAATGCAAAGATTCAACATTATGGAAGATCTACAGTGAATCCAGTAAAAAAAAAAAAACAGTTTCAGGTATATTTTGCTGTATATTTTGGCAAGCTCTCTGGGGGTCTCTGTTACAGATTTTGCATTGGGGCTCACAAGATTCATGTCACACCCCTGGTCATGGCTTCTCAGCCTCTAGGACTAAGAGCAGGGCCTGTAGGTTGAGTACATTCTGTGATTCCAGGTATAGCTGCACATCACTTGACTGTACATTTTACCAGTAACTCACAGTTTCCCTTGTACTCAATCAAAAACCGTTTTCTATGAACTTCCTCGAATTAGCAGAATTATCTTCTCCACCTGTTACATAGTATAATAGAGCCGGAGATAATATAACTCAGAGTGGCGAATGTCTTAACGCCTGGCGGCAAACATCAAACAGCTGAGACTATAAAAATCCTCAAGGTTGCACATTCCAAGTATTGTGTGTTATACAATAATTCCAACCGGCCAGAACAGATTTTTCCATCAAAGGCTGCGTTGTACATGTTCTCAGGTTTATGATATAGCCATTGTAGGTCATAAGGCAAATACTATGTGATCTCCATTCACCTGTCAGAGACGGTTCGTACAATGGGTTGTAGTGATATTACGGTTTATGAATGCACACGCAATGATGTACACGCAAGCAGCGACATAAAGACACATATTTCATACAAAGGTAAATTTATTATAAGCTGTAAAGCTGAAGAGATGACCTTCAGACCTATAGCTGTACCTCAGCCATAACCTTCGGGAGACATAACCACCATCATCTCTAAGGTCAATGGTTGTTAAGTATATGGTGAGAATTGAACCTGGAACCAAAGTAGAGTAGAGGACAACTAAGTCTCTAACTTTTGGGTCAGAAGAGCAAGCCATAGAAGATATCGAAGTGTAGGGGCTAGAGATCCATGACCCACCATTGACTATGTCACACTGAACTGTCTAATTCTATTGATGGAACCAAAGTAGAGTAGAGGACAACTAAATCTCTAACTTTTGGGTCAGAAAAGCATGCCATAGAAGATATCGAAGTGTAGGGGCTAGAGATCCATGACCCACCATTGACTATGTCACACTGAACTGTCTAATTCTATTGATGGAACCAAAGTAGAGTAGAGAACAGCTAAGTCTCTAGCTCCTGAGCCAGAAGAGCAAGCCATAGAAGATATTGAGGTGTAAAGGCTAGAGATCCATGACCCAACTTTGATTATGTCACACTAGTCTGTCTTATTCCATTGATGGAACCAAAGTAGAGTAGAGGACAACTAAGTCTCTAGCTTCTGGGCCAGAAGAGCAAGTAGTAGATGATATTGAGACGTTGGGGCAGGGATCTCTGGCCGAACTCCGACTATGGTAACTAAATGTTGACACTGGGCTGTGTTATTCTATCATGGAACCAAAGTAGAGTAGAGTATAAGTGTCTAGCTTCAGAGCCAGAGGAGTAAGTACTAGCAGAAATTGAGGTGTAGAGGTCAGCAACCCAATTCTGACTACATCAACTGTGTTACACTGGGACAGGTTCATCTCCGCCTACTCAAACCTACCGAACCACCAGCGTTTACTGAGATAGATGATTTTCAGCCCAACAAAGGTTAACACCAGTTGCTCAATAGTAAGGAACAATGAGGATCAACATCAGCAATCCACCACAACAGGAACACCCTGCAGCATGAGAACCCCCTACAGCATGAGAACATTGTGGCACGCACAGCCATTACCCAGTTCTCACAGGGGTTTGTGCTCAACAGTCATAGTAACCAGTTCTCAGGAACACAACAGATTTGCCACACTAGCCTTCAGATACCCAGACTTTGGACTAGTAGCAACTGAGGTCCAGATTGAAGACCCAAATGTGAAAGAAACCTCCCTTTTATATGAAAGCCCTTCCCACCTGAAATGAGTACAAGAGGTCAAGTTGTAGAGTGCAAAGACCAGACATCGAGCAGCAGCAAAGACACATCATCACTGTATAACCAAAGAGCGCGCCAGGTTGGTAAATCATTGTACTGCTCTCTTTTCAGAAAAGATCAGATCGAGGGATACGCGATGACTACACAACTTAAAGTGTCAGTGTAACATTGCAAGACACATCATAAAATGCACATTACAATGTACAGAGCACAAACAAACCTACAAAGCTGTTATAAAGGTATGGACCTGAGAACATTGCTTAGCTAAGGTCATTTTGTGGATGGGCGTGGCTTCTAAGACCTTACAGAAGGTGCACAAGTTGAACTTTTCTAGCATCTGGAATTTGGTACCAGATAAGGTCCAAAGATCCATCTACACATAAGAGAACAGTACTGTATTAGGATATACTATACTGAGTAAGATATTGGGAGAAAATCTGGGACTAGGGGTAGACAGAGTAGGTGGCTGCTTATGGTGTCATTAAGGAGGAAAAAGGGCCATATCTTGTCATAAACACCGGAGGTCCACGGCCCTCTGTGCCAGACCTCCAGTCTGTCTCCCTGGTGGCCACACCAAGATTTGGCCTGTGAAGCAGTGAAGATGGCAGCAATAACTTAGCACTGCTTGGGCCTCTCCCACAACACTGGAGATGAAGATACCCAGGAAGAGAAAAAGAGGTAAGTATCATCTGATTCATTAGGGGGTGTGAGGTCAGATTCATTTAGAGGGATTTATCTGGGATTTAATCTGTTATGGAGATCAGATCTAGGGTCTGATCTATTTAGGGTCTGGTCTCTGGTCTAGGGTGTGATTTTTTGGGGTTTTTGATCTAGGGTCTGATTTATTTAGGGTCTGATTTTCGAGGGTTCTGATCTAGGGTCTGATTTATTTAGGGTATGATTTATTTATTGTGTGATCTATGGTCT
Source organism: Leptodactylus fallax (assembly GCA_947044405.1). NCBI lineage: Eukaryota > Metazoa > Chordata > Amphibia > Anura > Leptodactylidae > Leptodactylus > Leptodactylus fallax. The sequence goes on along the minus strand of CAMRHE010000387.1, from coordinate 706,034 downwards.
GATTTTTTAGGGGTTCTGATCTAAGGTCTGGTCTTGGTTCCAATTTATTGCTGTAGTGTGAACCTGACCATAAAAGATTTGGCCACCTTTCTGTACATTCATTTCGATACATCTCAAGTCCCCCCTCGGTCATCTTTCTATCCTGACATGGACATGTGACTCTCTCATGCAATTCATTACAAACATATATTGTGCTTTGTACTAGTTTTCAATATGACACCAAAATGTGTCATCTGCTGCCAAAATGTAGTTTGGTGGCCACTAGTGCACTGCCCCCCATGTAGGGCTGTTAATCTTATCGGCCTTACATAGTGTGTGACGTACAGGTTTGTTATTTAGTTTCATTTCACTTGAAAGGCGGCTCCTTTAATGTTTGATAATGGGCCGGTCATCTTATCAGCTCCCTCAGTGAACGTGACCTTATGTTCTCCAACAGGTGAGGAAAATCATCTCATGAATCATTGCTGGGTCATAGTCTTTCAGAGGACAACACATTGCTGTGAAAAATTTAAAGGGAATGTCTCATGTATGTCATTTTAGTCTCAAAAATTTTATATAAGTCTCTAAAAAGAGTAATAAAAACTTTTCCATGGGGCAACCCTATTGGACACACTCAATTCCTTCTTGTTTTCCCTGTATAGACGGTGCAGCAGTGTGTGTGTGCTTTATGGCAGCTGAAATGAATTGAGAAATCTCATAGATCATTACTGTCTTTAGGAGTGATGGAGTGCAGACCCTTCCACAGAAAGCAAGGAGAGCCAGCGGAGCTGCATACAGAGCCTTGTCAGCGTATATACTGTATATTGTTATTGCCTACCTTTATCCTTTGCATAAATCTTTATAATATATCTTATCATAAAAAATGCTTTTTTTTTTTCTCCTCTTATCAGACTGTTCTTGCCACCTTCCCTGCTAAACTGACTTTCACTCTGAAAACTCTGCTATATCCAACTCTAGACAGACTGCAGCCACATCTATCAGATTGTACAGGTCTATAGAAGTCTATGGAGAAAAGTGAGCAATAGCTGAGGGGCACAGAAGGAGAGATGGAGGCTTAGGCTACATGTACACAAACATGAGTGTGTACAGGTCTGTAAAGAAATGGCCTTTATGGCACATAGAAGATATCCATGTGCTGTACGCCTCCTCCATGCATTAATACATTTCAATGAATCATCTATCCTGAGTTTTTCCTCCGGGCTAATGAGTACATAGACCCATGATAATGCGGTGACCAGATGGAAGGTAACGCTGCAGTTGGGATTGCGGGGTGCAAACAGCGCAGACTTGTCACGGTCTCTGGGCACGAGGGTGCAGCGCTGGTGCTGTCCCACGTTACCACCACTGGTACCGGTGATGGGGGGCTGCACAAATGTTGGTGGTGATTGTTCCCCGGGGCGCTTCCCCTATACTGTGCCGACTGGTGGTGTTTGGGGCGCCCTGATGTTGTCGGTGCAGAGTCAGACACAGAAACGGTTGTAAAGTTGAACTTTTACTTCCATGGGTGTGGAGGCACAAATGCTTAAACAGTTTCTTCAATACAAAACAACGGGGTACGCCTGGTGACACAGCAAAGTCCTGGGGTGCAGGGTAGACTTGATGAAGGTGTTCCTAGCCCCTTATACTTCAGTGTTACAGCCCTAAGGTGCGTCTGGGCTCCTATTTGGTATAGGAGGTGCCCACCATGATACTAGTCATATATTCCCCACTCACGTTATGTGGTCCTGATAGCTCAGGTTTCGGGGTGCAATAGTAGGGTGGCAGGATATTCCACAGGTCTGGCCTTGGCCCCTGGATCCTGTGATACTTGCTATGGAGCACGTGTTCCAGAATGTTCTCTCCACAGTCTCATGCTGACAAGATAATGATGCTTGACTTCCTTCAGGGCGATGGCTAGGCAGACAGGGGACAGGATCTTCTGAATAGCTGGAGTATGTCAGCTCTCCAACCTTCCTGGGCCTGTCTAGGACTTGAGATTCCTGCACTAAACTCACTGCTTTCTTCACAGGACATCACACTTATCTCCTCCCCTCCTCCTCCTAACACTCCACACTTCTAACTCCTCACACACAGGACCTTCCTGCCGGGGTGTTACATGGGGACCCAGTGATCAGCTGACTCCTCCCCTTTTCCCAGGCGTGTCCTCCCATTGGACATTTGGTTACTATTCAATCCTATGGGAGGTGTATGCATGTGTGAGGCTCACTAGGTGGCACTGTGTTGTGTGAGACTCAGACCCCCTGCTATGTCACACAGGCTATGAGCAACAGGAATAATACAATGCACGGAGTCACCTCAGCCCAGCCATAGCCAGCTCTGGGTGCCACATACTCCCCCTCTTTCACTGAGCCGACCTCGGCGCGGGCTGGGGTGGGTGAAATGTAACATAACGTTATAAATATGAATAAAGTGCAAATGTCACTAACAGTTTAGAAAAATATAATACTTAGAAACTTGAGGTAAGACCTCCCGGCATAGTCCTGGAATGTCCATGAGAAGTCTGAAGGGTAACGGAGAGATAATTAAACTCAGACTTATGGAACCTTTTGGCGGTACCATCAGACAGTCCATATAGAAACAACAGTAGTGCAAATGGGTCCAGAGGCTCTCTGGCACAAATTTTGTGAGTGTCCATTATCATGAGAGTCTCTCTGAGAAATAATAAACAGTCCTTTCTGTAAGGAAGAGTAGGCACTCTAGCACGAATGTCCATACCGCAATGGGGTAACAGAACTTCCTTGGCTCGGTGAGCCAGGCACTATGGCTTGGATTGTTGCATATAAATGTAAATACTATATTACATGGCAAGATATTATATATATACTGTATATACACACAGGAAAAACATTAATGTAATCAGAGCAGGAATAACATATATACAGAAGCAGAGACAGTTAACCTCTTTTACCCAAGGACAGCCATGGCATCACTATAGCGTGTTGGAGGTATGCCTTTTGTGGTACGCTCAGAACGCCTAGTGGAACGAGATTTGGATCAGAACAGAGTCACTGAAATCAATTAAATCATCTGTCGAAGGGTTCTCTTGCACTAGAGCAATTGGTGGATAACAGCTAAATGGTAGTGTTTAGGCGCCCACATAAGCTCAGTTAACGTTGGGTGTCTCTCTTTTGCTTCAGAAGGTGACAAGATCTCTGTACTCGTTGTCTCAGCTGGGGGCACCTCTGTGGGTAGTCCTTCTTTAGGCACAGCTTCAGACGGTTTCGGTGTACTACTTGGGGCTGTCTCCCAGGTTTAGAGATCTCATACACGTCGGATTCAGGATATGGCATGGAGATGACACTGTATGGTTCTTTCTCCCAGAATGGATCCAATTTCCCATTCCGATGGTTATTCCTTAACCATACACGGTCGCCAACTTTAGGGGCGCTGCATGGGCGTGACGGTTGTAATCCTCCTGTTGTCTCCTACGAACCTCATCCATGCGCGTTTCAACTATCTCTTTAGCTTCCTCCATACGTGGCGGTGTTCAACAACCCAGTCTGTTATGGGTAGTGGTTGTGGTGTAGGGACCTTCACACCAAGGGTTAAGTCTGAAGGAAGTTGACCTTGTCTTCCAAACATTAGATAAAATGGTGCGTATCCCGTAGATGTTTGAGGTGTGTTGTTGTAAATATAGGCCAAGTCCTTGATACGCTCAGGCCACTCAACACCAGGTGTAACTGCGGCTGTTCTTAGCATGCTGATGATCACTTGATTTGCCTTCTCGCACATCCCATTCCCTTGGGGTGATACGCTGTGGTTCGCAACTTCTTGCAGTCTTGGAACTGACACAGCTCACGGAACAATTGGGATTCAAACGCAGATCCACGGTCGGTGGGATTGCTCAGGACAACCGTAATGGCGGACAAACTCTGCGTAGAAGGTCTCAGCCGTAGTTCTTGCTGTAAGATCTCTGACAGGCACGATGACAAGGAACTTGGAGTAATGATCCACCATTGTCAGAGCGTAGCTGTAGCCGGAACGTGTGGGACCCAACTTCACATGGTCCAGAGCAACAATTTCACACGGCTTTTGAGTCTTAATTGGATGTAGAGGGGCCTTCTGATCTCTTCGACCTTCCTTGGTGATACTACAGGCGGGACACTCTCGGCACCAACTCTCAATGTCACTCCTCATCCCAACCATAGAAGCGACGACGGATGGTAGCTTCGGTCTTTTGTACCCCGAAGTGACCGGATCTGTCATGATACGCCTCAAGTATCATCTGTGCGTCTCTTCTTGGTACGAGGATCTGATGAAGCCTTTCACCTGTGACAGGATCAAGAGTGTTTCTAAGTAGAAGACCTCGTTGGACAAACAGGCGCTTCCTCTGTCGCCAAAGCGTTTTAATTCCACGTCATGAAGACCTCTCTTTACACGGGTTGGTATTCTTCCTGTGAGCAGGAAATCTGACAATTCTCCTAAAACTCTGCTCTCTTCTTGGAACGTTTTCCACAGAGATGGCTCCTGGAGGGATTCGGCAGCTGTTTTCGCCAGAGATTCTCCTTCTACAGGGACACCAATAGCAACCTGTTGGGCAAACTTGTTGTAGAATGGTGGCATCTCCACCTCTTCCCAGATGTCTTCTCGGGGTGGTTCTTCTCCCACAGGCAACCTTGAGAGTGCATCAGCGTTGCGTTGGACCTGCCACTGCGATACTTGACAGAGAACTTGTAATTCGCGAGTCTTGAGGCCCACCGTTGTTCAAGGGCTCCCAGTTGAGCAGTGTCCAGTGCGCCAACGGATTGTTATCTGTGTACACGGTAAAGGGTGTGGCAGCCAGGTAGTCTTTAAACTTCTCTGTCACGGCCCAGACAAGCGCCAGAAGTTCGAGTTTGAAAGAACTATAGTTCTGGTCGTTCTTCTCCGCGCCTCTCAGACTCCTGCTGGCGTAGGCGATGACTCGCTCTTTGTTGTCCTGAACCTGGGACAACACTGCACCCAAACCTTGGTGACTTGCATCTGTGTACAAGCGGAATGGCTGACTGTAGTCGGGATAGGCTAGAATTGGTGGTTGCGTCAGAAGTGCTTTAAGCGCTTGAAAGGCTTCCTCTTGACACGCTGTCCAGTCTACCGGAGCTTTCGGTTGTAGTTTTCTCTTGGACAACCGCGCAACAACTCGTTCAGAGGCTCGGCTACTTGGGCGAAGTGTGGTATGAAATTCCGGTAGTAACCTGCAATCCAGGAAGCTTCGGACTTCTTTGACGGTAGTTGGTCTTCGCCAGTTCTGGACTGCAGTGATCTTTTCAGGATCAGGTTGGACGCCTTGTGCGCTCACGACATGCCCAAGGTAGTGAACTTGGGGTTTCAACAGGTAGCACTTGGAGGGCTTCAACTTTAGGCCGTGCTGTATAAGTACCTTGAATACCTCGGACAGGTGACGAAGGTGTTCTTGGTATGTCCGGGAGAATACAATAACATCGTCAGGTACAGTAGCACACTCTGGAAATTCTCATGGCCGAGGCACCTCTCCATAGCCTTTGGAATGTGGCTGGGGCATTACATAGCCCAAATGGCATACTATTGAATTCAAAGAGTCCCATCGGGTCGTAACGCATCTTTTCACGATCTTCAGGCGCCATAGGGACTTGCCAGTATCCACTGGTTAAGTCCAGGGTCGAGAAACAGGTAGCTGATCAGCCGTTAGAGATTCCTAATGCGGCAATGGGTATGCGTCTTTGTGCGTGACATTGTTGAGTTTACGATGTCCACACAAAATCGTAGGGTTCCGTCTTTCTTCTTGAAAGGACTAGCGGGGCTGCCGGGGCTGTTACTCTCCGGATGACATAGCATCTCGATCTCTTGGATCAACTTTTTCACCGGTTGGTACATCGCGGGTGGTATTGGACGGTGACGCTCCTTGATTGGATGGTGGTCGCCAGTCAGAATGCGATGTTGTATGGTCGTGGTCTTACCAAAGTCCAATGGGTGTTTGCTGAATGCCTGTTGGTAACGCTTGGCCCATTGCGAACCCCATTGATGTGCTCTATGGGGTTTGGCGTCTCCACGTTCATTTCATCCCACCAGGACTTCGTGGCTCCATTCTGATGTTCTCAGAGCTTGGGTGGAACGCTGTGTGGCGTAGAATCACCAGAGAGATGTCTTCTGGTGCTAACCGGTGTAGAGGGCCACAGAGTGGAACTTGTGGAGGTTCACGGGAGCATCGCCCGTTGACTGCGGACAGGACACGTCCATTGGAAACTGTGACAAGGCTGCGGCGCCATGACAAGTGGTTGGCCATCTACCTGTATGGGTTGTAGCAGGCCTCGTAGTCCTGATTTTCTATGCCCGACGGGCGGCCCACACCATAGTTTCTGTTCCGGCTGTGGGTTACTGGACGGGTATCTTGGATCCGGACTCACCAATTTCACCTTGTTTGTTGGCGAACTTGTGCTGGGCATTGGTACACGATGGCCGCTGATGGTCTGCTGGTCACTGGGAGAAGCTGTAGGAGAGAGGCATGCAAGGCATCCACACTTCTGCAAGCAATGGCGTAAAACATTCATGCCTAATATTACAACTGCAAACCTATCATCCTCTACATCAGTGACAATTACACCCTGTCTAGGCAGTTTCAAGTCCCCAATCTGGATAGTGGGTTCCCAATAACCCTGCTGTGGTATGGGCTGTCCATTGCTGGCACACAGATTTATCCATGTGTCAGGTGTTCTATTCAACACACCTAAGTCCCAATGTTCAAGGAACGCCTGCTTGCGCAGGGTTGTTACCTGAGATCCAGTGTCCACCAACGCTGTCAGAGGGACGCCGTTCACCCGGATTGTGATGTGTGGCGGCTGGACGAAGCGTGACAATGGCACTGAAGATTCACCTGGGCCCTTCTTCTTTCCTCCCGGGGGCCCCGCGCCTCGGTGGCCCTTTACTGAAACACTGAGGCCTGGTGTGTCCTTCTTGGCTGGTCGTATGTCCTCTCACTCTGCGAGGTTTCCTGAGACGGACGTCTGGGTGGCGACTCGGTGAGATGTTGGACTTCGCAAAGGATCACTGGACGATGAAGCGCTGTCGACGATCTGCGGATGGTGATCTGTTCCTGGCCGGTCTGATCCACTCGGCCGAAGGTCATCTCTGAGTCTGCTGTGTGTCTGCCGTTTGGCGCGTGAGTACCCAGAGGTGTGGCGGACAACTGGAGCAATGCTTGTTGGGGTCCGGTGGGGGCCGATGACTGGGCTCGCTGGCTGCCCTGTCCCAGACCTGGATCGGGCCTTGGTCAGCAACGTGATGCTGGGATGTTGTGCGCAAGCATTCGCAACTGACTCTGGAGCAATGTGGTATCCGCCCCTTCTATGAAGCGGTCAAGCAGATTTTATCAGAGTCCACATTTTCCGTGGATCCACTTGCCCACAGCTCTGACGCCTCTTGGGGGATAAAGCATGTCCCGCAGGATCTCACCAGGTAGTTGTCGTCTGGAAGAAGCCATCTTTACCTCGGAGACAGATCGCCGTCAGTTCCCTGGGTTTGTCCAATTTCCCGGGGTTCTTTTGTCGAGGCGGCCTTTGACCTCCCTAGCTGCGCCCCTCGCTGGCCCAGCAGATCTGTATCTGCTGTTCTGTATTCAGGGATAGACTGGAAGAGAGACAGCATCTTCTCACGAGTCCCTGGGGTTGCGCCTCCCCTTTGTAGCGCGGCGCCTGGTGCGCCGGGTAAATGGCTGGAGAATGGTAGGCTGCTCCCATGGGCACTGCTGGATCACTGAACAGATGGCCATGTCACTTTGCTCAGTCATGTTGTTTGCGGTATGACTGAATTAGGTCGCCGTCTCTTTAAGAAACTCAACTGCTTGCTGGCGGGAATGGAGACTACAACTTGGAATGCTGTCCCTTTAAGAATGCTGTGCTTTAACAGAGTCACTGTGATGCGGCTGCGGTGTGCCCCCCTCTTTATGGTGGCCTCCCCACGGCCTGTCCGAAACCTCGCTGGGGCCGGGGCTGGCGGCGGGGGCCGTCTCACTGACAGCACTGCGCGTGGCCGAGATCCGGTCCCGCGTTGCGGCCCGGGGTCGATGGCGCTGGCCTCGCCCCTTTCTGTTGGGTGCCTGGGCTTGCGCCAGCTTCTGGGCTCTCCTAAGATGGCGGCGATGGGTCTCCTGGCCTCTGGCGTGCTCCCCCACTTTGCGGTCTTCCCTTTTCTTCTTCACAGCGTGTGGCGCGCAACAGTCCTGCGTTTTACTCTTCCAGGGCTGTACCCTGGGGACAGTCTTGGGCTTACTCAGGGTATAGGGCCCCCCTCTTGTGGCGCACTCTCGGGAATAAACTTGTCTTGCGTCCACAATGCCATGCCTGACTTTGGCCTTTTCTGGCGCTTTCTCAAATGGCCCCCCGTACCGTTCGTGCCCAGTTTTCTCGGCCAGATGGAGGTCCTCGTTGGGTTGCGGTCCGCCGACTTGTCCGTCTCTGGGCCGGTGCGCCTGGTGCTGCCCCGTTCCCCACTGTCCGGGGGCTCCTGTTGGTGGTGTTGTTCCCCCGGGCGCCCCCTATACTGTGCCGACTGTGGTGTTGGGGCGCCCTGATGTTTCGTCGGTCGCACAGACGTTGTAGTTGACTTTTACTTCCAGTGTGGGGCCAATGCTTAACAGTTTCTTCATACAACACGGTCCCCCAGCGCCTGGGGTGCGGGTGACTTGATAAAGGTGTTCCTGCCCCTTATACTTCAGTGTTACAGCCCTGTGCCGGGCCCTATTTGGCCATGGGGATGCCCCCATGATACTGTACATAATATTCCCCACTCACGTTATGTGGTCCGTGCCGGTTTCGGGTGCATAGTCGGGTGGCGGTATCCACAGTCTGCCTGCCCCGGCCTGTGTACTTGCTAGGGCCGTGTTCCGATGTCCCCACGTCCAGCTGCAGATAATGAGCTTGACTCCTCGGCGATGGCTGGCGCGGGGCGGATCTTCTGATAGCTGGGTTGTCGCTCTCCAACCTTCCTGGGCCTGTCTGGACTTGGTTCCTGCCTAAACCCTGCTTTCTTCCGGACATCCCTTCCCCCCCTCCCCTCCTCCCCACACTTCTCCCTCACACACGGCCTCCGCCGGTGTCCAGGGGCCCAGTGATCGCTGCCCCCCCTTTCCCGGCGCCCCCATGGCATTTGGTTCTATTCACCATGGGGGTGTATGCTGTGTGGGCCCGGTGGCCTGTGTTGTGTGGCCGGCCCCCTGCTAGTCCCGGCTATGAGCCGGAATTCATGCCGGAGTCCCCTCGCCCAGCCATGCCGCCTGGGTGCCACATATACTATAGAGAACTATACTATACTATATGGGGCTATAGAGAAGAATGGGTCAGTGTGCTATCCAAGACGAACACAGATAGAACATTGACAAAGCAATGGCCATGTGCATGTAGCATTAGTCTGATGCTGAAGCTAATTAGGAGCTTTCTATCACAGCCAAGTACTTTATTTACATCGGTCCATGTCAGTGCTTCTCTATATATGTCCTGCGTGATCCTGGGGCTATTTCTGAGTAAGAGAGAAAGTTAGGCAGAAGACTGTCTACTACTTACTGTGAGCAGTGTATGGCAATCTCATACCACCAGCTCAGGGAGAACTGCAAACTACCAGTAGAGCCTGCAAATGGGAAAATTGCTGAGTATTGCAGAATACACGTTTTATAATGTCCAGTAATATTGTTACTCCTCCTGTACACACACCTGACAGCTTATCCTGAAAAGTCACCTCAAATGACAGGAATGCTTTAATTCACCACCATTTAATGATAATGAGATGACTCTGTTTATAATGTCCCAGTCTATACAGCAAAGCTGTTCTGTGAACTTCAGAAAACAGGAAGCATCGGCCTATTGTGACTGCCCTAGGGACTTTTAAGAAAACAGCATAATGATGCTTACAGAGTCCTTAAGGCTGAGGAAACACAGTTTATTTTCTTGTGGATTATATTGCGTTTTTTTGAACCAAAGCCAGGAGTGGATTGAGCAAAAGGTAGAAGTATAATTATTTCCTAGATACTCGCCATTCCTTTTGTAGCCATTCTTGACTTTGGCTCAAAAAAACGCAACAAAATCTGCAACAAAAAAATCTGCGTTTCTGCAACGTGGTTCTGCAACATCCTGATTGGTTGATGCATTTCACCATTTGCTAGACTAAGATTTACACAAATCTTGAGAGTTTCAAAGTTGTAAACCCATCTCTTCTTAAAGGGGTTTTCCACTTTAAATAATGAATGACCTATCCTTAGAATAGGCTATCAATTATAGATTGTCAGGGGTCTGACGCCTGGGCCCCCAGCTGATCAGCTGTTTGATCTGTAACGTTCAGCTGAGCACTACGGCCTCGTCACTACTTACCGAACACAGCGCCATAAAATGTATAGTGGCTGTGCTTGGTATCACAGCTAAGTCTATTCACTTGAATGGGACTGAGCTGCGATAAGGCCGTGAGAGCGATGTATGTGAAGTCACATGGTCTGTGAAGCAGCTGATCTGTGGGTGTCAGACCCCTGCTGATCTTCAATTGATGGCATGTCCTAAAGATAGGTTATCGATTAAGTCTCATGGACACGAGGACAAGACTCGCTCGGTCTGAGGGTACATGGATCCCACTCTACACCCCTGTACCGTACAGTCAGCAGATGCGGTTTATTTACCGTAGATGTAGCGGTGAGAAGAATAAGAATGTCGATACGATGCTCATGAAAATTCAGCGTCTTCTTCAGATGGATCTCATTGTGCTGTTTGTCTTACATTATGGAATCCCCCCTCTTTCTAGCTCAATAGTCATTAATCCGCGGTCACGCCGCCTGCTCGCTGGAGTGCTCGCTCCGCTCCCAGCACTTTACCTCAAATAACTTTACAGGAAAAATCAATGTTGTTGAAAATCTGAAATTTGCAATTCAATAGCAGAAAATGTCCAATGTCTGTGCTATAAAGATGTGATCAGACGCATTGTTATAGTCTGATGTATCCGCGCGTCTGATCCACATATAATTACTGCACAGAATGTTTTATTACAGAACCTGTAAGCCATCAGAATATCAGAAAGAAAATATATTTAACCCTAGTTTAATTTTTTTTTTTTTATTAATTTTTTTAATTTCCCAAGGGGCGGCCATGTTTAAAGGGTTTTTTGGAATTATGATAGAGATGACCTACCCTTAGAATAGGTCATTATAATCAGATTGGTGGGTGTCCCGTGACCCTGCAGAATAGCTTTCAGCTACGTGGGTGATGTCACAGGCTCTCAGTTGTCAAAGGGGTGTGACAAGATCATGGCATGTTGGTGCACCCCAAGTGACCACTCATAGTCCTCGCAGTACCCTGGGGCTCATGAAGTCCCCTGGAAGGTGACCTAAGAGGAGACCGCAGAGTATAATAGTTAAATCCCTTTCATCACACTGGTACTATATATTGCAGCAGGTTATCCTGGTGTGACTATGACACATGTAGCCAACCGTAGTAAATTTCCTTTATAGCGTCTGTAGTGTGAGACCATGGAAGTACATTAAAGTTATAGGTTATCCAGTTTCTGAGATTGTTGGCCTATCCTCAGGATAAGCCATCAATATTAGATCTGCATGGGTCCGACACCCGGGTCCCCCACAGATCACCAATACCAAGGAACAGCGCTGCCTATATTCTGCACTACAGTTTGTATGGCGAGTGAGCAGTGTGGCTTTCCCGCGCTGCCGCGGTACCGGTAATCTGCAGAAGTCCCAAGTGGCAGACTCACGCTAATGTAATATTGATGGCCTATCCTTTAAAGGGGTTTTCCAGCCCCAAATCGAGTTTTCATACTGATGACCTATCCACAGGATAGGTTACCAGGATGTGATCTGTCAGGGTCCAACACCCAGACCCCGCACAGATCAGCTGTTGCAGAAGCCTTGAGGTGTCAGAAGCTGTTAGTGGACGGGAAGGTCGTGCAGCACCGCTCATATTCAAGTAATAGGAGCAGCACAGCAGCCCCATCTACTGCATAGTGGTGGTTCCTGGGAACTGCAGCATTGAATAGGAGAGGCTGATCTGTGCAGGGTCCAGGTGTCATACCGCCACAGATCACATACTCATGACCTGTCCTGTGTATACAGTAGGTCATTTGTATTAAAAATCGATTTGGGGCTGGAAAGCCCCTTTAGGGTATGTTCACACTGAGAAATCCGCAGCAGATTCTGGATTCCGCGGCTTCAGACTCCCTGCTGATTAGGCTCACTCATCTCATTCTGCCCTGCATCGGCATCCCATCACTGCTAGACCGTGGCCGAATACGGCGGTGGAAAATTATGAAAAATTCATCTTCATTTTTTTTTTTTAATCCTGAGATTTCTTGTACTTCTTATTTTAGATTCACTGGAATTAAAAATGGATTGCAAAAATGTTCATACCCTTTATTTGAAGGGGTTTTTTTGGCAGCAAATACGTACTTACCTCTGCGCCTTGTGAATATGGCCCGTCTGATAAAATGTTCCCGTTCTATTTTAGAATTCACTGCAAGAGTCATAATAATATTAGCGGAGTCAAATATTAACATTTAAAAGGACGGCCATCTTTCGGCCTCATGGTTGCTACCTTTGCAGTAGCTGCACGGCCAACCATTAATCCTCCTTATCGGTCTCCTTCATCCCGTGCAGGCTCAGCCCGGAGCTGTCCTTACATCACACTGCTGACTCCACATGAAATTCTATATTAGCAGATTCGCAGCTTTAATTACATAGTTAGATAGTTACTGAGGTGGAAGAAGACATAAATCTGTCAAGTCAGCATTTCGCACATTCTTACTTCTCTTGCTCTTGATTTTCAAGAAAATTAAACCAATTGAAGATTTCTAATCCGACTGTTTAGAAAGAAAAAAAAAATCCTTTGAGATCTTAGGACAGATTTTATTTTTTCTTTTCTGCAATTTTTTCTTCTCATTAGTAGACACCTGGTTCAAGCGCCGGAGCTCATTCCTTTTCTATAAATTCACTCATACGATGGATTATTCTGAGAAGATTAGGTCGATGGATCACTGGGTTTACTGGTGTAACTGGGTTCATATTTATATTCAGTTTCTAGGGGTTGGACTGCCCTGAATATATCCATTTTTACTGCTTTAGAGTATCTTGTATAATACGGCATATACACCGAATTTCCAATTTTTTTTTAGAAACCCCCATCTAGTAGGACGTTGGATCTTCTTGGCCTTCAGTGGCATTCATAGGTGTCAGAGAACATGGGATGTGCCAAAAAAACATTCCCCATGCCAATACTCCACCATCCTGAACTGTAAACACCAGACAGTAAGGGTATATTGCACCAAATTCTGCCCCTTCCATCAGTATGGTGCAATAGAAATGTGCACCCATCTGACCAGGTGGTGTTTCTCCACTGCCCACTGATACAATTTTTGTCCTTCTACCCCATGGAGTCTTGTCTTTCTGTTTCCCTTAGACAAGGGCCGCTTTAACCATAGGGCCAACAAAGCACTTGCATCGGGCCCTATGGTAGCGGGGAACCCGTTGGGACAGTGGGACAGTCCTGCATATGCTGTCCCGACATTCCCGGCGGCCCCAGTTGCATACAATGATGAAGCAGGGGGCAGTCCGCTCCCTGCTTCATCATTCTTCTCCTCTCTTCCCGTGAGCTGCAGACGCGATGTTATGACGTCACTTTTATCGCGCCTGCAGCTCCCTGAAGACTCCAGGCCCAGACAACATGGGAGCGAGGAGAGGTGAGTGTTAGTTTTTTTTTTTTTTTTTTGTGTGTGGCAGGAGAGGGACATTAAATTGTGGGGACTACTGCAGGGCTATGGAGATGCCATTGAATTCATTTTAAAGATGAGATTCTCCTCATTGTCTGAGCATAACCTGTATGTGATCCCAGGGGGGTAGCATGGTCTTCTGTCCATGTTATCCCCTCTCCTATCAATCACAGAGCATACTATACTTTTGCTCTCTGATTGTCACATAGAGGGATAATGTAATACCCCTCTGAATATAACCGGGAAGTTATTGGCGCTGTGACCCAGATGTTTACCATCGTCAAGGTCACAGCGCCAAAAGAGTTGCACCAAACACTTACACAAAGTCATCAATAAAGTTTACATTTTTTCACTGTCCCTATCCTGTCCATACCTGATCTTTATAGAGTAAACTACGCCGACCGCCTCTCTAGAGATATCCGTTACACGCTAAAATAATAGCAATAACGATTATTACTAGAGATGAACGTATAAAACATTTCTGACAAGCGGAAAAGTTCCATCAGTCAAACACATTTTCATCCATTGAATGTCACCATATAAAATCCCAGTTTTTGGCAGCTTTCAGATGGGTATCATAGCGGGTGGTGATGGGGAGCCCACTTATGACACCTTTGCACTGGGTCCACCAATGTGTTAACACGGCCCTGTGGGCCCCCCGCAGAGTCAGTGGGCCCGGGGCAATTACTTTTGTGCATGCAACAGAGCTGTATATGTGTACAGCTATGTGAGTAAGTTTCCCACATAGTTGTGTGTGTGTATATATATACTGTATATACATATATACACACAGACTATATGTAATATCACAGTCGAGCTCTTCTACTACAGTACATGCTTCCATGGCACTCCCTATATCACACATGCACTCTATAGTGTAACCCATAGACAAGCATCCAGCCTATGAGATTGCATTTAGAAGACAGAAGAAGCCGCACAGCTGGACCTGCCGAGCCTCATACCCTGTAAACATTACCAAGGTGGGATTTGAACCCACAACCTCCGGTAAGAAAAAGAATGGATTGGCCTCAAGAGACTGACATCGTCAACCCTGGATGAAACGAAGGGCGTCACAGCAGTTGATGTGCAACAATGCACAACATTTATCTGTGTGCATCTCATGGTCCAACCCACAAGTATTGGGGAACCGGAGTCCTCCCGGCTATAATAGAAAATCTGTGTCCTTTTTATATCCCCCGTATTGGCAGGCGCTTTAACCTTAGGGAGACGCGTACATTCTATTTCCCACAATCCCACAGTCCAACATCTTATTTGCATAATTCACAGAGCCAGCATTCTGATTGGCTGACACTGTAGCTTAGTGTTTGATAGAACCCTTCCTATATAGAGCTTTAGCCTGCTGATGTGAATGCAGCCATAGGCTTGTGCCCAGTGTGACTGCTCCAACATGGACTGAAATAGGTACCTTGGAAATCACACGGCAATCCTGTAACAGTCGCTATTCAGGCTGTAGGTGCCCTTGGTAACGCCTCAGACATTACCCTACAGGGGCAGTTGGTATGGCTCTCACTCCCAAATGGCAGCAGTGCTAGACCTCACCTCTGTCCTATTCTAGGGGTTATCTCTGGAAGACGTCTCCTCCTCAAAGTACATCTGGTACAGGAGCGGCTCCTCTCATCTGATGTTAGCATCTAAGCGTCACCTGGAGAGGACGCTGCAGGAAAATGTGGCATTATATGGCAGCCATTCAGATGAATAGGTGTCTGTGTAATACATGGAAGCGCCAGGTTCGCCTTTTCAGTAGAGATGGGCCCTCACAATATTCCTTTCATTTTGAGTTCCAGGGGCCCCGGGGAGGTGATAAAAATAGCAAACATTCATACTCCCCTTCCCTCACCTCTTTTGGGCCTCTTCGCGGCATCCGGCGCTCTCTCTCAGTCTCCTCGGTGACATCATGTGCCCGGGATCAATGCTGAGGCCTGTGATTAGGCTTCAGCCTGCCCATGTGACCCCTGTGCTCCAATCACAGGCCTCAGTGGTGACCCCGGACACATGAAGTTACCAGAAGTGCGCCGGACACTATGAGGAGGCCCAAAAGAGGTGACGGAAGGGAAATATAAATGTTTTTTTATTTTTACACCTCCCTTGTGCCTCCACCTATTTTACTCTGAGGTCTGAAGAGATCTCATATTATAATAATTTAGCTCAGTGCACGATGCGGCGGCCATTTTAGTTTGGCTGTGACTGATCCTGAATTGTTTGGTTTACTTAAAAACCGAACAATTTGGGATATTCAGGTCAATCTATCTATACGTCTGTCTATCTGTCTATCTATCTATCTATCTATCTATCTATCTATCTATCAGAGGCGTAGCTAGGGGCTCAGCACAGGGGGGGCAAACACGTGTAAGTGGGCCCCCATCTTAGGTATACCTATATTATCACTATACACTCACCGTATACTGGTATAAACCAGCTCTACAGACCATTTAGGTGTTTACAGGGCAGTAACATTTTGTGACTTACAGGTGACGTCTCTGACTAATCGGTCACATTTCCCTTCGCTTCCCTTTGGACCACCATGACCACTTCTTCCAGCTGTAACTTCTCTCTGTAACGTTTGCAGCACAGATATCTTTGGCTCCTCACTTTTCCAGACACCCGACCCACATTGTCCTCACCTACACAAAGCCCCCATTCTGCTGCTACCCCAATAATAAAATATATGATATAACCCCCCCATAATGAATAATATCCCCAAGTGCATCTTTATATTAATATTGTTGGTGTGTACTCCTTTAAATAGTGCCCCTTATTAATCTTGCCCACTGAGTTTCTTGATTAAAAGGTTTTCCAGGTTATCAATAAAAAAAATCAGTGTGGCTCAAAATCCTGGGACCCCCAGGATCAGCTGTTTCAATGAACTGTGGTATCTGTGTAAGCGTCGTGACCGCTTCGCTGTTTACATAGTGTCATTCATTTCATAGCAGTCATGTCATGTAGCTAAAAGCGTCGTCCTATACACGTCTATGTGACAAGACTGTAATTACATCACACGGTCACATACCTCCCAACCGTCCCGGATTCCACATCCTGTCCCGGTCGGCGGGAGGTAGGTCCCAGATTCAACTCATGTGCGTCCGGAGGGAACTTTGGGGGAAAATTAAACTGGTGGTAGATGGAAGGAGGACATGAAACTTGGGGCCGATGAAAGGGGGACATGCAACTGGGGGCAGATGAAGGGGGACATGAAACTGTGGGCAGATAGAGGGGGGTATTAAACTTGGGGCAGATGGAGTGGGAGCATTAAACTGGTGGCAGATGAAGGAAGGACATTAAACTGGTAGCAGATGAAGGGGGGACGTTAAACTGGTGGCAGATGTGTAATGACAGTAACCTCTATTACAAAATTGTCTGACCATTCTACAAGCAATGCTACGTCTGTTGCCGCCCCTGCTACCTCCTGTGTCACCCCCTCTACCTCATAGATTGTAAGCTCTTGTGAGCAGGGCCCTCAGTCCCAGTGTGTGAAATGACTATTTCTTTGTAAAGTAATGTTTTTTGTCAGTACTTCAACCCTACAAATTGTACAGTGCTGCGGAATATGTTGGCGCTATATAAATAAAAATTATTATTATTATTATTATTATTATTATGAAGGGGGGACATGAAACTGGGGGCAGATGAAGGGGGGATATTAAACTGGGGGCCAATGAAGAGGGGACATGAAACTGGGGGCAGATGAAGGAGGGCATTAAACTGGGGTCAGATGGAGGGGGGCATTAAACTGGTAGCAGATGAGGGAGAGATATTAAAATGATGGCAGATTAAGGGGGGACATGAAACTGCAGGCAGATAGAGGGGAGCCATTAAACTAGTGGCAGATGAAGGGGGACATTAAACTGGGGGCAGATGAAGGGGGATATAAAACTGCGGGCAGATGAAGGGGAGACATGAAACAGATGGCAGTTGGAGGTGGAACATTTAAACTGGTAGAAGATAAAGGGGGGCATTAAACTGGGGGGCAGATGGAGGGGGAGACATTAAACTGTGGGCAGGTGGAGGGGGCTTTAAACTGGGGGCAGATGAAGGGCAGGCATTAAACTGGGGGCAGTTGGAGGGGGTCATTAAACTGGTGGCAGATGAAGGAAGGACATTAAACTGGTGGCAGGTGAAGGTGGGACATTAAACTGGGGCTAGATAGAGCGGAGACATTAAACTGGTGGTAGATGAAGGGGGACATCAAATTGGGGACAGATGGAGGGGAGGCATTAAACTGGGGGGTAGATTAAGAGGGACATTAAACTGGAGGGGTAGATGGAGGGGGACATTAAACTGGGGGTTGCTGGACGGGGACATTAAACTGGGGGCAAGTGGAAAGGGACATTAAACTGGGGGCAACTGGAGTAGGACATTAAATCGTGGGAATAGGTGGAGCTAAATTTGCCACACATTCTGTACTTCTTTCTATCCTTTGAAAGTTGGGAGGCATGCGGTCATTATAAACAGACAGTGTGTGATATAAATAGGCGTCATGGCCCCTTCATACAGCTGGTCAGTGGGGGGGGTCCATTGATCTCTTATTGAAGATCTGTCCTAATGATAGGTCATCAATAAAAATTAGCTGGAAAACCCCTTTAATAAAGCCAAAGTGCCAACTTAAAGGGGTTGTCCAGGATAGCCACTTTCTTAATATGAGGCCGGGGAAGGTGCTCCGATGTCTCCCAACGCAGTCCAATTCTGGTGTTCTCTTCCAGCGGAAGTCCCGATCTCACTGTGACGTCCCGTGTCAGCAGTCTCAGCGGTCATGTGCGGCGGGGACGTCCACCAGAAGAAAACACCGGAGCAGTAGAATCAGACTGCGGTGGGAGACATCGGAGCACAAGGGACAGGTGAGTATGTTTTTTTTTTTTTTTTTTTGTTACCTTCCCTGGGCAAATATTAAAAAAGTGATTATCCTGGACAACCCCTTTAATTAAACTATTTGATTCCTTATATTATGCCCCTGATTCCCCCTGACATAAATACCATACCTCACAACTTTCAAAGGACAGAAAGAAGAATAAGATGTGCAGCCAATTTAATGTCCCTCTCCAGCTGCCCCAGTTTAATGCCCACCTCAGCTCTATGAGTTGAAGCTGAGACATACCTCCTGACGACCGGGAGAGCAGGACAGGACCCAGAATCCGGGACTGTCCCACTGAATCCAGGACGGTTGGGTGGTATGTAAATACTGCTCCCCTACTGACCCTTTATATAAATGATGTCCGCCTCTATTCATAAAATCCCTAATGAACCCTTACATAAATGGCCACCCCCTTATACATGTATAATGCTCCCTAATGGCCCCTTATATAAATAACTCCCCTTATATTAATAATGCCCCTAATAGCCCTTATATAAATAACACCTCTTAAGTTCATAAAGCCCCCTTATATAAAATGCCCCCTCCTAATGACCCCTTATACTATTCAAATACCCACAACTGCGCTAAAAAAAGAATAAAAGTTATACTCACCTACCTGCGATCCCTTGGAAGAGTCGCCACCTCCTCTTCTTGATCTGTGTATAGTACGTCTGTGTCTCCGCACAGGAGGCACACTGGAGAAAACTATGTTTGGCATTGAGACCCCAATGCAGATCTCAATTCCCAACAATATTTTTAACAGCGAATTGCTCCAAATCTGTAAGGGCTATCATGATGATCTTGGTATCAATTTAAAGATGAGATTCTCATCTTCATAGCCCTAATGGATCCTGAGATATGGGGCTCTAAAGTATCCCCCCTCCAGCCTCTGGCAGCATTTGCTAAAAGAAGAAGGAGGAGGAAAGAGGGGGAAGGAGCAGAGCTGTAGACTGCAGAGACAATGAGAAATGCACTTTGTCTGAGCATAACCTGTATGTGATCCCAGGGGGGGTAGCATGGTCTTCTGTCCATGTTATCCCCTCTCCTATCAATCACAGAGCATACTATACTTTTGCTCTCTGATTGTCACATAGAGGGATAATGTAATACCCCTCTGAATATAACCAGGAAGTTATTGGCGCTGTGACCCAGATGTTTACCATCGTCAAGGTCACAGCGCCAAAAGAGTTGCACCAAACACTTACACAAAGTCATCAATAAAGTTTACATTTTTTCACTGTCCCTATCCTGTCCATACCTGATCTTTATAGAGTAAACTACGCCGACCGCCTCTCTAGAGATATCCGTTACACGCTAAAATAATAGCAATAACGATTATTACTAGAGATGAACGTATAAAACATTTCTGACAAGCGGAAAAGTTCCATCAGTCAAACACATTTTCATCCATTGAATGTCACCATATAAAATCCCAGTTTTTGGCAGCTTTCAGATGGGTATCATAGCGGGTGGTGATGGGGAGCCCACTTATGACACCTTTGCACTGGGTCCACCAATGTGTTAACACGGCCCTGTGGGCCCCCCGCAGAGTCAGTGGGCCCGGGGCAATTACTTTTGTGCATGCAGCAGAGCTGTATATGTGTACAGCTATGTGAGTAAGTTTCCCGCATAGTTGTGTGTGTGTATATATATATACTGTATATATACATATATACACACAGACTATATGTAATATCACAGTCGAGCTCTTCTACTACAGTACATGCTTCCTTGGTACTCCCTATATCACACATGCACTCTATAGTGTAACCCATAGACAAGCATCCAGCCTATGAGATTGTATTTAGAAGACAGAAGAAGCCGCACAGCTGGACCTGCCGAGCCTCATACCCTGTAAACATTACCAAGGTAGGATTTGAACCCACAACCTCTGGTAAGAAAAGAATGGATTGGCCTCAAGAGACTGACATCGTCAACCCTGGATGAAATGGAGGGCGTCACAGCAGTTGATGTGCAACAATGCACAACATTTATCTGTGTGCATCTCTGGTCCAACCCACAAGTATTGGGGCCGGGTCCTCCCGGCTATAATAGAAAATCTGTGTCCTTTTTATATCCCCGTATTGGCAGGCGCTTTAACCTTAGGGAGACGCGTACATTCTATTTCCCACAATCCCACAGTCCAACATCTCATTTGCATAATTCACAGAGCCAGCATTGTGATTGGCTGACACTGTAGCTTAGTGGTTGATAGAACCCTTCCTATATAGAGCTTTAGCCTGCTGATGTGAATGCAGCCATAGGCTTGTGCCCAGTGTGACTGCTCCAACATGGACTGAAATAGGTACCTTGGAAATCACACGGCAATCCTGTAACAGTCGCTATTCAGGCTGTAGGTGCCCTTGGTAACGCCTCAGACATTACCCTACAGGGGCAGTTGGTATGGCTCTCACTCCCAAATGGCAGCAGTGCTAGACCTCACCTCTGTCCTATTCTAGGGGTTATCTCTGGAAGACGTCTCCTCCTCAAAGTACATCTGGTACAGGAGCGGCTCCTCTCATCTGATGTTAGCATCTAAGCGTCACCTGGAGAGGACGCTGCAGGAAAATGTGGCATTATATGGCAGCCATTCAGATGAATAGGTGTCTGTGTAATACATGGAAGCGCCAGGTTCGCCTTTTCAGTAGAGATGGGCCCTCACAATATTCCTTTCATTTTGAGTTCCAGGGGCCCCGGGGAGGTGATAAAAATAGCAAACATTCATACTCCCCTTCCCTCACCTCTTTTGGGCCTCTTCGCGGCATCCGGCGCTCTCTCTCAGTCTCCTCGGTGACATCATGTGCCCGGGGTCAATGCTGAGGCCTGTGATTAGGCTTCAGCCTGCCCATGTGACCCCTGTGCTCCAATCACAGGCCTCAGTGGTGACCCCGGACGCATGAAGTTACCAGAAGTGCGCCGGACACTATGAGGGGAAAGGGTGACGGAAGGGGAATATAAATGTTTTTTTTATTTTTACACCTCCCTTGGGCCTCCACCTATTTTACTCTGAGGTCTGAAGAGATCTCATATTATAATAATTTAGCTCAGTGCACGATGCGGCGGCCATTTTAGTTTGGCTGTGACTGATCCTGAATTGTTTGGTTTACTTAAAAACCGAACAATTTGGGATATTCAGGTCAATCTATCTATACGTCTGTCTATCTGTCTATCTATCTATCTATCTATCTATCTATCTATCTATCAGAGGCGTAGCTAGGGGCTCAGCACAGGGGGGGCAAACACGTGTAAGTGGGCCCCCATCTTAGGTATACCTATATTATCACTATACACTCACCGTATACTGGTATAAACCAGCTCTACAGACCATTTAGGTGTTTACAGGGCAATAACATTTTGTGACTTACAGGTGATGTCTCTGACAAATCGGTCACATTTCCCTTCGCTTCCCTTTGGACCACCATGACCACTTCTTCCAGCTGTGACTTCTCTCTGTAACGTTTGCAGCACAGACATATTTGGGTCCTCACTTTTCCAGACACCCGACCCACATTGTCCTCACCTACACAAAGCCCCCATTCTGCTGCTACCCCAATAATAAAATATATGATATAACCCCCCCATAATGAATAATATCCCCAAGTGCATCTTTATATTAATATTGTTGGTGTGTACTCCTTTAAATAGTGCCCCTTATTAATCTTGCCCACTGAGTTTCTTGATTAAAAGGTTTTCCAGGTTATCAATAAAAAAATCAGTGTGGCTCAAAATCCTGGGACCCCCAGGATCAGCTGTTTCAATGAACTGTGGTATCTGTGTAAGCGTCGTGACCGCTTCGCTGTTTACATAGTGTCATTAATTTCATAGCAGTCATGTCATGTAGCTACAAGTGTCGTCCTATACACGTCTATGTGACAAGACTGTAATTACATCACACGGTCACATACCTCCCAACCATCCCGGATTCCACATCCTGTCCCGGTCGGCGGGAGGTAGGTCCCGGATTCAACTCATGTGCGTCCGGAGGGAACTTAAAAATTAAACTGGTGATGGATGAAAGGAGGACATGAAACCTGGGGCATATGAAAGGGGGCATGAAACTGGGGGCAGATGAAGGGGGACATGAAACTGGGGGCAGATGAAGGGGGACATGAAACTGGGGGCAGATGAAGGGGGACATGAAAGTGCGGGCAGATAGAGGGGGGACATTAAACTGGGGGCAAATGGAGTGGGAGCATTAAACTGGGGGCAGATGGAGGGGGACATTAAACTTGGGGCAGATGGAGGGGGGCATTAAACTGGTGGCAGATGAAGGGGGGACGTTAAACTAGTGGAAGATGTGTAATGACAGTAACCTCTATTATAAAATTGTCTGACCATTGTACTAGCAATGCTACGTCTGTTGCAGCCCCTGCTACCTCCTGTGTCACCCCCTCTACCTCATAGATTGCAAGCTCTTGCGAGCAGGGCCCTCAGTCCCAGTGTATGAAATGACAGTTTCTTTGTAATGTATCTTTTTTGTCAGTACTTGAACCCCACAAATTGTACAGTGCTGCGGAATATGTTGGCGCTATATAAATAAAATTTATTATTATTATTATTATTATTATTTTTATGAAGGGGGAAATTAAACTGGGGGCAAATGAAGAGGGGACAGGGGGGAAACTGGGGGCAGATGCAGGGGGGGGGCATGAAACTGTCGGCAGATGAAGCGGGGACATTAAACTGTGGGCAGATGAAGGGGGGATTTTAAACTGGTGGCAGATGAAGAGGGGACATGAAACTGGGGGCAGATGAAGGGGGATATTAAACTGGGGGCAGATGAAGAAGGGCATTAAACTAGGGTCAGATGGAGGGGGGCATTAAACTGGTAGCAGATGAAGGAGGGATATTAAACTGATGGCAGATGAAGGGGGACATGAAACTGTGGGCAGATAGAGAGGAGACATCAAACTGGTGGGCAGATGAAGGGGGGACATGAAACTGCAGGCAGATGAAGGGGAGACAAACTGAGGGCAGTTGGAGGTGGAACATTAAACTGGTGGAAGATAAAGGGAGACATTAAACTGGGACCAGATAGAAGGGGGACATTAAACTGGTAGAAGATGAAGGGGGGACGTCAAACTGGGGAC
Source organism: Leptodactylus fallax (assembly GCA_947044405.1). Taxonomy (NCBI): domain Eukaryota; kingdom Metazoa; phylum Chordata; class Amphibia; order Anura; family Leptodactylidae; genus Leptodactylus; species Leptodactylus fallax. The sequence continues at coordinate 682,376 of CAMRHE010000387.1, read as the reverse complement.
AGAGAGGGGGCATTAAACTGGGAGGTAGATAAAGAGTGACATTAAACTGGAGGGGTCGATGGAGGGGGACATTAAACTAGGGGTCGCTGGATGGGGACATTAAACTGGGGGCAACTGGAGGAGGACATTAAATCGTGAGAGTAGCTGGAGCTAAATTTGCCACACATTCTGTACTTCTTTCTATCTTTTGAAAGTTGGGAGGCATGTGGTCATTATAAACAGACAGCGTGTGATATAAACAGGCGTCATGGCCCCTTCATACAGCTGGTCGGTGGGGGCGGTCACCCTCCAGCTAACTCTAAGGTTTTATGTCCAGCTCCAGCTGCCCCATTTGATTGTCCCACTCCAACTACCCCCACGGTTTATTGTCACCCATCAGCTGCCCCATAGTTTAATGTGCGCCTCTAATTAATGTGGGGGCACATAAGGTTAGGGTGACTGTAGGAGTATTATACTGTGTGGGGGCAGATCGAAAAATGGATGAGAATGGGCCGAGTCAAAGCAGAAGTGGGTGGAGCTATATTTGCCACACATTCTTTACCTCTCTCTGTCCTTTGAAAGTCGGGACGCATGCGGTCATTATAAACAGACAGCGTGTGATATAAATAGGCGTCATGGCCCCTTTATACAGCTGGTCAGTGGGGGGGGGTCTGTTGATCTCTTATTGAAGATCTGTCCTAATGATAGGTCATCAATAAAAATTAGCTGGAAAGCCCCTTTAATAAAGCCAAAGTGCCAATTTAAAGGGGTTGTTCAGGATAACCACTATTTTAATATGAGGCCGGGGAAGGTGCTCCGATGTCTCCCAACGCAGTCCGATTCTGGAGTTCTCTTCCAGCGGAAGTCCCGACCTCACTGTGATGCACCGTGTCAGCAGCCTCAGGGGTCATGTGCGGCGGGGACGTCCACCAGAAGAAAACACCGGAGAAGTAGAATCAGACTGCAGTGGGAGACATCGGAGCACAAGGGACAGGTGAGTATGGGTTTTTTTTTATTTTTTTTTTACCTTCCCTGGGCTCATATTAAAAAAGTGATTAACCTGGACAACCCCTTTAATTAAACTATTTGATTCCTTATATTATGCCCCTGATTCCCCCTGACATAAATACCATACCTCACAACTTTCAAAGGACAGAAAGAGGGATAAAATGTGCAGCCAATTTAATGTCCCTCTCCAGCTGCCCCAGTTTAAACTGGGCACAACTAGAGGAGGACATGAAACCATGGGGGTAGCTGGAGGGGAACATTAAACTGGGGGAAGCTGAAGGGGGACATTAATGCCCCCACTAGTTGCCCCAGTTTAATGTCCACCTATCTGTCCCCAGTTAATGCCCCTCTCCATCTACCTCCACAATTTAATATCCCTCTTCATCTGCCCCCTCAGTTTAATGTCCCCACTATATCTGCCTCAAAGTTTAATGCCCCCCTCTATCTGCCCCCAAAGTTTAATGTCCCCCTCCATCTGCCCCCAGTTTAATGCCCACCTCAGCTCTATGAGTTGAAGCTGGGAAACACCTTTGCACTGGGTCCACCAATGTGTTAACACGGCCCTGTGGGCCCCCCGCAGAGTCAGTGGGCCCGGGGCAATTACTTTTGTGCATGCAGCAGAGCTGTATATGTGTACAGCTATGTGAGTAAGTTTCCCACATAGTTGTGTGTGTGTATATATATACTGTATATATACATATATACACACAGACTATATGTAATATCACAGTCGAGCTCTTCTACTACAGTACATGCTTCCATGGCACTCCCTATATCACACATGCACTCTATAGTGTAACCCATAGACAAGCGTCCAGCCTATGAGATTGCATTTAGAAGACAGAAGAAGCCGCACAGCTGGACCTGCCGAGCCTCATACCCTGTAAACATTACCAAGGTGGGATTTGAACCCACAACCTCTGGTAAGAAAAAGAATGGATTGGCCTCAAGAGACTGACATCGTCAACCCTGGATGAAACGAAGGGCGTCACAGCAGTTGATGTGCAACAATGCACAACATTTATCTGTGTGCATCTCATGGTCCAACCCACAAGTATTGGGGAACCGGAGTCCTCCCAACTATATTAGAAAACCTGTGTCCTTTTTATATCCCCGTATTGGCAGGCGCTTTAACCTTGGGGAGACGTGTACATTCTATTTCCCACAATCCCACAGTCCAACATCTCATTTGCATAATTCACAGAGCCAGCATTGTGATTGGCTGACACTGTAGCTTAGTGGTTGATAGAACCCTTCCTATATAGAGCTTTAGCCTGCTGATGTGAATGCAGCCATAGGCTTGTGCCCAGTGTGACTGCTCCAACATGGACTGAAATAGGTACCTTGGAAATCACACGGCAATCCTGTAACAGTCGCTATTCAGGCTGTAGGTGCCCTTGGTAACGCCTCAGACATTACCCTACAGGGGCAGTTGGTATGGCTCTCACTCCCAAATGGCAGCAGTGCTAGACCTCACCTCTGTCCTATTCTAGGGGTTATCTCTGGAAGACGTCTCCTCCTCAAAGTACATCTGGTACAGGAGCGGCTCCTCTCATCTGATGTTAGCATCTAAGCGTCACCTGGAGAGGACGCTGCAGGAAAATGTGGCATTATATGGCAGCCATTCAGATGAATAGGTGTCTGTGTAATACATGGAAGCGCCAGGTTCGCCTTTTCAGTAGAGATGGGCCCTCACAATATTCCTTTCATTTTTTGTTCCAGGGGCCCCGGGGAGGTGATAAAAATAGCAAACATTCATACTCCCCTTCCCTCACCTCTTTTGGGCCTCTTCGCGGCATCTGGCGCTCTCTCTCAGTCTCCTCGGTGACATCATGTGCCCGGGGTCAATGCTGAGGCCTGTGATTAGGCCTCAGCCTGCCCATGTGACCCCTGTGCTCCAATCACAGGCCTCAGTGGTGACCCCGGACACATGAAGTTACCAGAAGTGCGCCGGACACTAAAAAGGTGACGGAAGGGGAATATAAATGTTTTTTTTATTTTTACACCTCCCTTGGGCCTCCACCTATTTTACTCTGAGGTCTGAAGAGATCTCATATTATAATAATTTACCTCAGTGCACGATGCGGCGGCCATTTTAGTTTGGCTGTGACTGATCCTGAATTGTTTGGTTTACTTAAAAACCAAACAATTTGGGATATTCAGGTCAATCTATCTATACGTCTGTCTATCTGTCTATCTATCAGAGGCGTAGCTAGGGGCTCAGCACAGGGGGGGCAAACACGTGTAAGTGGGCCCCCATCTTAGGTATACCTATATTATCACTATACACTCACCGTATACTGGTATAAACCAGCTCTACAGACCATTTAGGTGTTTACAGGGCAGTAACATTTTGTGACTTACAGGTGACGTCTCTGACAAATCGGTCACATTTCCCTTCGCTTCCCTTTGGGCCACCATGACCACTTCTTCCAGCTGTGACTTCTCTCTGTAACGTTTGCAGCACAGACATATTTGGGTCCTCACTTTTCCAGACACCCGACCCACATTGTCCTCACCTACACAAAGCCCCCATTCTGCTGCTACCCCAATAATAAAATATATGATATAACTCCCCCATAATGAATAATATCCCCAAGTGCATCTTTATATTAATATTGTTGGTGTGTACTCCTTTAAATAGTGCCCCTTATTAATCTTGCCCACTGAGTTTCTTGATTAAAAGGTTTTCCTGGTTATCAATAAAAAAATCAGTGTGGCTCAAAATCCTGGGACCCCCATGACCAGGGTATTGCCCAGTCGCACAACACTTCTTGCCCAGTACGTGAAATAAAAACTCCACACCAACTTTGGATTAAATTGGCCACAGCAGCCATTTTATTAAATAAAATAAATAACCATTTTAAAGTGCAAACAAAACCAACAACCCCACCCCAACACTGTCAGTAACCCTGACCCGACGACGGAGGTCCTCGAGGCCCAAACCCAAGTTTTTCCACCGGTCCCCTGAGCACCAGCTCTGTTACCCCTAGCCGTTCCACACCAGCTCAGGGGCACCAATTTAATTAAGCTCTATGGTGCTCACTATCCCAGAGGGCCCTAAAGCTCTTAATACCCCTTTAACCATAACCAAAACAAAGCCCAAATGGTCTGGGGAGTTCAGCCCCTACCGTGGGGCCCTCCCCGCCACAACCATTTCCGATACCCAGCCTCGAGGACCCCCACCGCCATAGCCACTGTGACAGATAAACCCCCCACAGACTCCTAAACCAGAAGAGGGTAGTTGAAACAAAGGGCGGGTGGGCGGTGGCTTCTCCTGCACTCTTTACTGAGAACTGGCGGAAATATTCCCGCTTTTACTTTAAATACCCCCCCTCCTCCCATGTCTCCTCCCCTACCCCTCCCCAACCGTTACCCACTCCTCTGCGGCCACTTTAACCCCTTGTTGTCTCCTTCTTTCTGTGCTCCAGGCTAACACCGGTCATGCAGGCCTCCCCTTCCAGTCTTCGCCCTCGGTCCGGCCTCACTGGATCAGCTGTTTCAATGAACTGTGGTATCTGTGTAAGCGTCGTGACCGCTTCGCTGTTTACATAGTGTCATTCATTTCATAGCAGTCATGTCATGTAGCTACAAGCCTCGTCCTATACACGTCTATGTGACAAGACTGTAATTACATCACACAGTCACATACCTCCCAACCGTCCCGGATTCCACATCCTGTCCCGGTCGGCGGGAGGTAGGTCCCGGATTCAACTCATGTGCGTCCGGAGGGAACTTTAAAATTAAACTGGTGGTAGATGAAAGGAGGACATGAAACCTGGGGCAAATGAAAGGGGGCATGAAACTGGGGGCAGATGAAGGGGGACATGAAACTGGGGGCAGATGAAGGGGGACATGAAACTGGGGGCAGATGAAGGGGGACATGAAAGTGCGGGCAGATAGAGGGGGGACATTAAACTGGGGGCAAATGGAGTGGGAGCATTAAACTGGGGGCAGATGGAGGGGTACATTAAACTTGGGGCAAATTGGGGGGGCATTAAACTGGTGGCAGATGAAGGGGGGACGTTAAACTGGTGGCAGATGTGTAATGACAGTAACCTCTATTAAAAAATTGTCTGACCATTCTACAAGCAATGCTACGTCTGTTGCAGCCCCTGCTACCTCCTGTGTCACCCCCTCTACCTCATAGATTGTAAGCTCTTGCGAGCAGGGCCCTCAGTCCCAGTGTGTGAAATGACAGTTTCTTTGTAATGTATCTTTTTTGTCAGTACTTGAACCCCACAAATGGTACAGTGCTGCGGAATATGTTGGCGCTATATAAATAAAATTTATTATTATTATTATTATTATTATATGAAGGGGAAAATTAAACTGGGGGCAAATGAAGGGGGGACAGGAAACTGGGGGCAGATGAAGGGGGGGCATGAAACTGTGGGCAGATGAAGGGGGGATATTAAACTGGTGGCAGATGAAGAGGGGACATGAAACTGGGGGCAGAGGAAGGGGAATATTAAACTTGGGGCAGATGAAGAAGGGCATTAAACTAGGGTCAGATGGAGGGGGGCATTAAACTGGTAGCAGATGAAGGAGGGATATTAAACTGATGGCAGATGAAGGGGGACATGAAACTGCGGGCAGATAGAGAGGAGACATCAAACTGGTGGCAGATGAAGGGGGACATGAAACTGCAGGCAGATGAAGGGGAGACATTAAACTGAGGGCAGTTGGAGGTGGAACATTAAACTGGTGGAAGATAAAGGGGGACATGAAACTGGGGGCAGATGGAAGGGGGCATTAAACTGGGGGGAAGATGGAGGGGGGCTTTAAACTGGGGGCAGATGAAGGGCAGGCATTAAACTGGGGGCAGTTGGAGGGGGTCATTAAACTGGTGGCAGATGAAGGGGGGACATTAAACTGGGGCCAGATAGAGGGGGGACATTAAACTGGTAGAAGATGAAGGGGGGACGTCAAACTGGGGACAGATGGGGGGACATTAAACTGGGAGGTAGATAAAGAGGGACATTAAACTGGAGGGGTCGATGGAGGGGGACATTAAACTAGGGGTCGCTGGATGGGGACATTAAACTGGGAGCAACTGGAGGAGGACATTAAATCGTGAGAGTAGCTGGAGCTAAATTTGCCACACATTCTGTATTTCTTTCTATCTTTTGAAAGTTGGGAGGCATGTGGTCATTATAAACAGACAGCGTGTGATATAAACAGGCGTCATGGCCCCTTCATACAGCTGGTCGGTGGGGGCGGTCACCCTCCAGCTAACTCTACGGTTTTATGTCCAGCTCCAGCTGCCCCATTTGATTGTCCCACTCCAACTACCCCCACGGTTTATTGTCACCCATCAGTTGCCCCATAGTTTAATGTGCGCCTCTAATTAATGTGGGGGCACATAAGGTTAGGGTGACTGTAGGAGTATTATACTGTGTGGGGGCAGATCGAAAAATGGATGAGAATGGGCCGAGTCAAAGCAGAAGTGGGTGGAGCTATATTTGCCACACATTCTTTACCTCTCTCTGTCCTTTGAAAGTCGTGAGGCATGCGGTCATTATAAACAGACAGCGTGTGATATAAATAGGCGTCATGGCCCCTTTATACAGCTGGTCAGTGGGGGGGGGGGTATATATGAGGCCGGGGAAGGTGCTCCGATGTCTCCCAACGTAGTCCGGTTCTGGTGTTCTCTTCCAGCGGAAGTCCCGACCTCACTGTGATGTCCCGTGTCAGCAGCCTCAGGGGTCATGTGCGGCGGGGACGTCCACCAGTAGAAAACACCGGAGAAGTAGAATCAGACATCGGAGCACAAGGGACAGTTGAGTATGGGTTTTTTTTTTTAATTTCTTTTTTACCTTCCCTGGGCTCATATTAAAAAAGTGATTATCCTGGACATCCCCTTTAATTAAACTATTTGATTCCTGATATTATGCCCCTGATTCCCCCTGACATAAATACCATACCTCACAACTTTCAAAGGACAGAAAGAGGGATAAAATGTGCAGCCAATTTAATGTCCCTCTCCAGCTGCCCCAGTTTAAACTGGGCACAACTAGAGGAGGACATGAAAAAATGGGGGTAGCTGGAGGGGAAAATTAACCTGGGGGAACCTGAAGGGGGACATTAATGCCCCCACTAGTTGCCCCAGTTTAATGTCCACCTATCTGTCCCCATTTAATGCCCCTCTCCATCTACCTCCACAATTTAATATCCCTCTTCATCTGCCCCCTCAGTTTAATGTCCCCACTATATCTGCCTCAAAGTTTAATGCCCCCCTCTATCTGCCCCCAAAGTTTAATGTCCCCCTCCATCTGCCCCCAGTTTAATGCCCACCTCAGCTCTATGAGTTGAAGCTGGGAAACACCTTTGCACTGGGTCCACCAATGTGTTAACACGGCCCTGTGGGCCCCCCCGCAGAGTCAGTGGGCCCGGGGCAATTACTTTTGTGCATGCAGCAGAGCTGTATATGTGTACAGCTATGTGAGTAAGTTTCCCACATAGTTGTGTGTGTATATATATATATACTGTATATATACATATATACACACAGACTATATGTAATATCACAGTCGAGCTCTTCTACTACAGTACATGCTTCCATGGCACTCCCTATATCACACATGCACTCTATAGTGTAACCCATAGACAAGCATCCAGCCTATGAGATTGCATTTAGAAGACAGAAGAAGCCGCACAGCTGGACCTGCCGAGCCTCATACCCTGTAAACATTACCAAGGTGGGATTTGAACCCACAACCTCTGGTAAGAAAAAGAATGGATTGGCCTCAAGAGACTGACATCGTCAACCCTCGATGAAACGGAGGGCGTCACAGCAGTTGATGTGCAACAATGCACAACATTTATCTGTGTGCATCTCATGGTCCAACCCACAAGTATTGGGGAACCGGAGTCCTCCCAACTATATTAGAAAACCTGTGTCCTTTTTATATCCCCGTATTGGCAGGCGCTTTAACCTTGGGGAGACGCGTACATTCTATTTCCCACAATCCCACAGTCCAACATCTCATTTGCATAATTCACAGAGCCAGCATTGTGATTGGCTGACACTGTAGCTTAGTGGTTGATAGAACCCTTCCTATATAGAGCTTTAGCCTGCTGATGTGAATGCAGCCATAGGCTTGTGCCCAGTGTGACTGCTCCAACATGGACTGAAATTGGTACCTTGGAAATCACACGGCAATCCTGTAACAGTCGCTATTCAGGCTGTAGGTGCCCTTGGTAACGCCTCAGACATTACCCTACAGGGGCAGTTGGTATGGCTCTCACTCCCAAATGGCAGCAGTGCTAGACCTCACCTCTGTCCTATTCTAGGGGTTATCTCTGGAAGACGTCTCCTCCTCAAAGTACATCTGGTACAGGAGCGGCTCCTCTCATCTGATGTTAGCATCTAAGCGTCACCTGGAGAGGACGCTGCAGGAAAATGTGGCATCATATGGCAGCCATTCAGATGAATAGGTGTCTGTGTAATACATGGAAGCGCCAGGTTCGCCTTTTCAGTAGAGATGGGCCCTCGCAATATTCCTTTCATTTTTAGTTCCAGGGGCCCCGGGGAGGTGATAAAAATAGCAAACATTCATACTCCCCTTCCCTCACCTCTTTTGGGCCTCTTCGCGGCATCTGGCTCTCTCTCTCAGTCTCCTCGGTGACATCATGTGCCCGGGGTCAATGCTGAGGCCTGTGATTAGGCTTCAGCCTGCCCATGTGACCCCTGTGCTCCAATCACAGGCCTCAGCGGTGACCCCGGACGCATGAAGTTACCAGAAGTGCGCCGGACACTATGAGGAGGCCCAAAAGAGGTGACGGAAGGGGAATATAAATGTTTTTTTATTTTTACACCTCCCTTGGGCCTCCACCTATTTTACTCTGAGGTCTGAAGAGATCTCATATTATAATAATTTAGCTCAGTGCACGATACGGCGGCCATTTTAGTTTGGCTGTGACTGATCCTGAATTGTTTGGTTTACTTAAAAACCGAACAATTTGGGATATTCAGGTCAATCTATCTATACGTCTGTCTATCTGTCTATCTATCTATCTATCTATCTATCTATCTATCTATCTATCTATCTATCTATCTATCTATCAGAGGCGTAGCTAGGGGCTCAGCACAGGGGGGGCAAACACGTGTAAGTGGGCCCCCATCTTAGGTATACCTATATTATCACTATACACTCACCGTATACTGGTATAAACCAGCTCTACAGACCATTTAGGTGTTTACAGGGCAGTAACATTTTGTGACTTACAGGTGACGTCTCTGACAAATCGGTCACATTTCCCTTCGCTTCCCTTTGGACCACCATGACCACTTCTTCCAGCTGTGACTTCTCTCTGTAACGTTTGCAGCACAGACATATTTGGGTCCTCACTTTTCCAGGCACCCGACCCACATTGTCCTCACCTACACAAAGCCCCCATTCTGCTGCTACCCCAATAATAAAATATATGATATAACCCCCCCATAATGAATAATATCCCCAAGTGCATCTTTATATTAATATTATTCGTGTGTACTCCTTTAAATAGTGCCCCTTATTAATCTTGCCCACTGAGTTTCTTGATTAAAAGGTTTTCCTGGTTATCAATAAAAAAATCAGTGTGGCTCAAAATCCTGGGACCCCCAGGATCAGCTGTTTCAATGAACTGTGGTATCTGTGTAAGCGTCGTGACCGCTTCGCTGTTTACATAGTGTCATTCATTTCATAGCAGTCATGTCATGTAGCTACAAGCCTCGTCCTATACACGTCTATGTGATAAGACTGTAATTACATCACAAATTCACATACCTTCCAACCGTCCCGGATTCCACATCCTGTCCCGGTTGGCGGGAGGTAGGTCCCGGATTCAACTCATGTGTGTCTGGAGGGAACTTTAAAATTAAACTGGTGGTAGATGAAAGGAGGACATGAAACCTGGGGCAGATGAAAGGGGGACATGAAACTGGGGGCAGATGAAGGGGGACATGAAACTGGGGGCAGATGAAGGGGGGGCATGAAAGTGGCAGATGAAGCGGGGACATTAAACTTTGGCATAGAGGGTGGGATATTAAACTGGTGGCAGATGGAAGGGGGAGCATGAAACTGGGGGCAGATGGAGGGGGACATTAAACTGGGGGCAAATGGAGTGGGAGCATTAAACTGTGGGCAGAAGGAGGGGGACATTAAACTGGTGGGTGGCAGATGAAGGGGGGATGTTAAACTGGTGGCAGATGTGTAATGACAGTAACCTCTATTAAAAAATTGTCTGACCATTGTACAAACAATGCTACGTCTGTTGCAGCCCCTGCTACCTCCTGTGTCACCCCCTCTACCTCATAGATTGTAAGGTCTTGCGAGCAGGGCCCTCAGTCCCAGTGTGTGAAATGACAGTTTCTTTGTAATGTATCTTTTTTGTCAGTACTTGAACCCCACAAATTGTACAGTGCTGCGGAATATGTTGGCGCTATATAAATAAAATTTATTATTATTATTATGAAGGGGGAAATTAAACTGGGGGCAAATGAAGGGGGGACAGGAAACTGGGGGCAGATGAAGGGGGGGCATGAAACTGGGCAGATGAAGCGGGGACATTAAACTTTGGGCAGATGAAGGTGGGATATTAAACTGGTGGCAGATGAAGAGGGGACATGAAACTGGGGGCAGATTGAAGGGGGCATTAAACTTGGGGCAGATGGAGGGGGGCTTTAAACTGGGGGCAGATGAAGGGCAGGCATTAAACTGGGGGCAGTTGGAGGTGGTCATTAAACTGGTGGCAGATGAAGGGGGGACATTAAACTGTGGGCAGATGAAGGGGGATATTAAACTGGTGGCAGATGAAGAGGGGACATGAAACTGGGGGCAGATGAAGGGGGATATTAAACTTGGGGCAGATGAAGAAGGGCATTAAACTAGGGTCAGATGGAGGGGGGCATTAAACTGGTAGCAGATGAAGGAGGGATATTAAACTGATGGCAGATGAAGGGGGACATGAAACTGCAGGCAGATAGAGAGGAGACATCAAACTGGTGGCAACTGAAGGGGGGACATTAAACTGCAGGCAGATGAAGGGGAGACATTAAACTGAGGGCAGTTGGAGGTGGAACATTAAACTGGTGGAAGATAAAGGGGGACATGAAACTGGGGGCAGATGGAAGGGGGCATTAAACTGGGGGGCAGATGGAGGGGGGCTTTAAACTGGGGGCAGATGAAGGGCAGGCATTAAACTGGGGGCAGTTGGAGGGGGTCATTAAACTGGTGGCAGATGAAGGGGGGATATTAAACTGGGGCCAGATAGAGGGGGGGACATTAAACTGGTAGAAGATGAAGGGGGGACGTCAAACTGGGGACAGATGGGGGGCATTAAACTGGGAGGTAGATTAAGAGGGACATTAAACTGGAGGGGTCGATGGAGGGGGACATTAAACTAGGGGTCGCTGGATGGGGACATTAAACTGGGGGCAACTGGAGGAGGACATTAAATCGTGAGAGTAGCTGGAGCTAAATTTGCCACACATTCTGTACTTCTTTCTATCTTTTGAAAGTTGGGAGGCATGTGGTCATTATAAACAGACAGCGTGTGATATAAACAGGCGTCATGGCCCCTTCATACAGCTGGTCGGTGGGGGCGGTCACCCCCTACCTAACTCTACGGTTTTATGTCCAGCTCCAGCTGCCCCATTTGATTGTCCCACTCCAACTACCCCACGGTTTATTGTCACCCATCAGCTGCCCCATAGTTTAATGTGCGCCTCTAATTAATGTGGGGGCACATAAGGTTAGGGTGACTGTAGGAGTATTATACTGTGTGGGGGCAGATCGAAAAATGGATGAGAATGGGCCGAGTCAAAGCAGAAGTGGGTGGAGCTATATTTGCCACACATTCTTTACCTCTCTCTGTCCTTTGAAAGTCGGGAGGCATGCGGTCATTATAAACAGACAGTGTGTGATATAAATTGGCGTCATGGCCCCTTTATACAGCTGGTCAGTGGGGGGGGGGGGGGTCTATTGATCTCTTATTGAAGATCTGTCTTAATGATAGGTCATCAATAAAAATTAGCTGGAAAACCCCTTTAATAAAGCCAAAGTGCCAATTTAAAGAGGTTGTTCAGGATAACCACTATTTTAATATGAGGCCAGGGAAGGTGCTCCGATGTCTCCCAACGCAGTCCGGTTCTGGTGTTCTCTTCCAGCGGAAGTCCCGACCTCACTGTGATGTCCCGTGTCAGCAGCCTCAGGGGTCATGTGCGGCGGGGACGTCCACCAGAAGAAAACACCGGAGCAGTAGCATCAGACTGCGGTGGGAGACATCGGAGCACAAGGGACAGGTGAGTATGGGTTTTTTTTTATTTTTTTTTTACCTTCCCTGGGCAAATATTAAAAAAGTGATTATCCTGGACAACCCCTTTAATTAAACTATTTGATTCCTTATATTATGCCCCTGATTCCCCCTGACATAAATACCATACCTCACAACTTTCAAAGGACAGAAAGAGGGATAAAATGTGCAGCCAATTTAATGTCCCTCTCCAGCTGCCCCAGTTTAATGCCCCCCTCTATCTGCCCCCAAAGTTTAATGTCCCCCTCCATCTGCCCCCAGTTTAATGCCCACCTCAGCTCTATGAGTTGAAGCTGGGACACACCTTTGCACTGGGTCCACCAATGTGTTAACACGGCCCTGTGGGCCCCCCGCAGAATCAGGGGGCCCGGGGCAATTACTTTTGTGCATGCAGCAGAGCTGTATATGTGTATAGCTATGTGGGTAAGTTTCCCGCATAGTTGTGTGTGTGTATATATATATACTGTATATATACATATATACACACAGACTATATGTAATATCACAGTCGAGCTCTTCTACTACAGTACATGCTTCCATGGCACTCCCTATATCACACATGCACTCTATAGTGTAACCCATAGACAAGCATCCAGCCTATGAGATTGCATTTAGAAGACAGAAGAAGCCGCACAGCTGGACCTGCCGAGCCTCATACCCTGTAAACATTACCAAGGTGGGATTTGAACCCACAACCTCTGGTAAGAAAAAGAATGGATTGGCCTCAAGAGACTGACATCGTCAACCCTGGATGAAATGGAGGGCGTCACAGCAGTTGATGTGCAACAATGCACAACATTTATCTGTGTGCATCTCATGGTCCAACCCACAAGTATTGGGGAACCGGAGTCCTTCCAACCATATTAGAAAACCTGTGTCCTTTTTATATCCCCGTATTGGCAGGCGCTTTAACCTTGGGGAGACGCGTACATTCTATTTCCCACAATCCCACAGTCCAACATCTCATTTGCATAATTCACAGAGCCAGCATTGTGATTGGCTGACACTGTAGCTTAGTGGTTGATAGAACCCAGAGCTTTAGCCTGCTGATGTGAATGCAGCCATAGGCTTGTGCCCAGTGTGACTGCTCCAACATGGACTGAAATAGGTACCTTGGAAATCACACGGCAATCCTGTAACAGTCGCTATTCAGGCTGTAGGTGCCCTTGGTAATGCCTCAGACATTACCCTACAGGGGCAGTTGGTATGGCTCTCACTCCCCAAATGGCAGCAGTGCTAGACCTCACCTCTGTCCTATTCTAGGGGTTATCTCTGGAAGACGTCTCCTCCTCAAAGTACATCTGGTACAGGAGCGGCTCCTCTCATCTGATGTTAGCATCTAAGCGTCACCTGGAGAGGACGCTGCAGGAAAATGTGGCATCATATGGCAGCCATTCAGATGAATAGGTGTCTGTGTAATACATGGAAGCGCCAGGTTCGCCTTTTCAGTAGAGATGGGCCCTCACAATATTCCTTTCATTTTGAGTTCCAGGAGCCCCGGGGAGGTGATAAAAATAGCAAACATTCATACTCCCCTTCCCTCACCTCTTTTGGGCCTCTTCGCGGCATCCGGCGCTCTCTCTCAGTCTCCTCGGTGACATCATGTGCCCGGGGTCAATGCTGAGGCCTGTGATTAGGCTTCAGCCTGCCCATGTGACCCCTGTGCTCCAATCACAGGCCTCAGCGGTGACCCCGGACGAATGAAGTTACCAGAAGTGCGCCGGACACTATGAGGAGGCCCAAAAGAGGTGACGGAAGGGGAATATAAATGTTTTTTTATTTTTACACCTCCCTTGGGCCTCCACCTATTTTACTCTGAGGTCTGAAGAGATCTCATATTATAATAATTTAGCTCAGTGCACGATGCGGCGGCCATTTTAGTTTGGCTGTGACTGATCCTGAATTGTTTGGTTTACTTAAAAACCGAACAATTTGGGATATTCAGGTCAATCTATCTATACGTCTGTCTATCTATACGTCTGTCTATCTGTCTATCTGTCTATCTATCTATCTATCTATCTATCTATCTATCTTTCAGAGGTGTAGCTAGGGGCTCAGCACAGGGGGGGCAAACACGTGTAAGTGGGCCCCCATCTTAGGTATACCTATATTATCACTATACACTCACCGTATACTGGTATAAACCAGCTCTACAGACCATTTAGGTGTTTACAGGGCAGTAACATTTTGTGACTTACAGGTGACATCTCTGACAAATCGGTCACATTTCCCTTCGCTTCCCTTTGGACCACCATGACCACTTCTTCCAGCTGTGACTTCTCTCTGTAACGTTTGCAGCACAGACATATTTGGGTCCTCACTTTTCCAGACACCCGACCCACATTGTCCTCACCTACACAAAGCCCCCATTCTGCTGCTACCCCAATAATAAAATATACGATATAACCCCCCCCATAATGAATAATATCCCCAAGTGCATCTTTATATTAATATTGTTGGTGTGTACTCCTTTAAATAGTGCCCCTTATTAATCTTGCCCACTGAGTTTCTTGATTAAAAGGTTTTCCAGGTTATCAATAAAAAAAATCAGTGTGGCTCCAAATCCTGGGACCCCCAGGATCAGCTGTTTCAATGAACTGTGGTATCTGTGTAAGCGTCGTGACCGCTTCGCTGTTTACATAGTGTCATTCATTTCATAGCAGTCATGTCATGTAGCTACAAGCCTCGTCCTATACACGTCTATGTGACAAGTCTGTAATTACATCACACGGTCACATACCTCCCAACCGTCCCGGATTCCACATCCTGTCCCGGTCGGCGGGAGGTAGGTCCCGGATTCAACTCATGTGCGTCCGGAGGGAACTTTGGGGGAAAATTAAACTGGTGGTAGATGGAAGGAGGACATGAAACTTGGGGCAGATGAAAGGGGGACATGCAACTGGGGGCAGATGAAGGGGGACATGAAACTGTAGGCAGATAGAGGGGGGGCATTAAACTTGGGGCAGATGGAGTGGGAGCATTAAACTGGTGGCAGATGAAGGAAGGACATTAAACTGGTAGCAGATGAAGGGGGGACGTTAAACTGGTGGCAGATGTGTAATGACAGTAACCTCTATTACAAAATTGTCTGACCATTCTACAAGCAATGCTACGTCTGTTGCCGCCCCTGCTACCTCCTGTGTCACCCCCTCTACCTCATAGATTGTAAGCTCTTGTGAGCAGGGCCCTCAGTCCCAGTGTGTGAAATGACTATTTCTTTGTAAAGTAATGTTTTTTGTCAGTACTTCAACCCTACAAATTGTACAGTGCTGCGGGATATGTTGGCGCTATATAAATAAAAATTACTATTATTATTATTATTATTATTATGAAGGGGGGACATGAAACTGGGGGCAGATGAAGGGGGGATATTAAACTGGGGGCCAATGAAGAGGGGACATGAAACTGGGGGCAGATGAAGGGGAGATATTAAACTGGTGGCAGATGAAGGAGGGCATTAAACTGGGGTCAGATGGAGGGGGGCATTAAACTGGTAACAGATGAAGGAGAGATATTAAAATGATGGCAGATGAAGGGGGGACATGAAACTGCAGGCAGATAGAGGGGAGCCATTAAACTAGTGGCAGATGAAGGGGGACATTAAACTGGTGGCAGATGAAGGGGGGACATTAAACTGGGGGCAGATGAAGGGGGATATGAAACTGCGGGCAGATGAAGGGGAGACATTAAACTGATGGCAGTTGGAGGTGGAACATTAAACTGGTAGAAGATAAAGGGGGGCATTAAACTGGGGGGCAGATGGAGGGGGAGACATTAAACTGTGGGCAGGTGAAGGGGGCTTTAAACTGGGGCTAGATAGAGGGGAGACATTAAACTGTTGGTAGATGAAGGGGGACATCAAATTGGGGACAGATGGAGGGGAGGCATTAAACTGGGGGGTAGATTAAGAGGGACATTAAACTGGAGGGGTAGATGGAGGGGGACATTAAACTGGGGGTCGCTGGACGGGGACATTAAACTGGGGGCAAGTGGAAAGGAACATTAAACTGGGGGCAACTGGAGTAGGACATTAAATCGTGGGAATAGGTGGAGCTAAATTTGCCACACATTCTGTACTTCTTTCTATCCTTTGAAAGTTGGGAGGCATGCGGTCATTATAAACAGACAGCGTGTGATATAAATAGGCGTCATGGCCCCTTCATACAGCTGGTCAGTGGGGGGGGTCCATTGATCTCTTATTGAAGATCTGTCCTAATGATAGGTCATCAATAAAAATTAGCTGGAAAACCCCTTTAATAAAGCCAAAGTGCCAACTTAAAGGGGTTGTCCAGGATAACCACTTTTTTAATATGAGGCCGGGGAAGGTGCTCCGATGTCTCCCAACGCAGTCCAATTCTGGTGTTCTCTTCCAGCGGAAGTCCCGATCTCACTGTGACGTCCCGTGTCAGCAGTCTCAGCGGTCATGTGCGGCGGGGACGTCCACCAGAAGAAAACACCGGAGCAGTAGAATCAGACTGCGGTGGGAGACATCGGAGCACAAGGGACAGGTGAGTATGGTTTTTTTTTTATTTTTTTGTTACCTTCCCTGGGCAAATATTAAAAAAGTGATTATCCTGGACAACCCCTTTAATTAAACTATTTGATTCCTTATATTATGCCCCTGATTCCCCCTGACATAAATACCATACCTCACAACTTTCAAAGGACAGAAAGAAGAATAAAATGTGCAGCCAATTTAATGTCCCTCTCCAGCTGCCCCAGTTTAATGCCCACCTCAGCTCTATGAGTTGAAGCTGAGACATACCTCCTGACGACCGGGAGAGCAGGACAGGACCCAGAATCCGGGACTGTCCCACTGAATCCAGGACGGTTGGGTGGTATGTAAATACTGCTCCCCTACTGACCCTTTATATAAATGATGTCCGCCTCTATTCATAAAATCCCTAATGAACCCTTACATAAATGGCCACCCCCTTATACATGTATAATGCTCCCTAATGGCCCCTTATATAAATAACTCCCCTTATATTAATAATGCCCCTAATAGCCCTTATATAAATAACACCTCTTAAGTTCATAAAGCCCCCTTATATAAAATGCCCCCTCCTAATGACCCCTTATACTATTCAAATACCCACAAAAAAAGAATAAAAGTTATACTCACCTACCTGCGATCCCTTGGAAGAGTCGCCACCTCCTCTTCTTGATCTGTGTATAGTACGTCTGTGTCTCCGCACAGGAGGCACACTGGAGAAAACTATGTTTGGCATTGAGACCCCAATGCAGATCTCAATTCCCAACAATATTTTTAACAGCGAATTGCTCCAAATCTGTAAGGGCTATCATGATGATCTTGGTATCAATTTAAAGATGAGATTCTCATCTTCATAGCCCTAATGGATCCTGAGATATGGGGCTCTAAAGTATCCCCCCCTCCAGCCTCTGGCAGCATTTGCTAAAAGAAGAAGGAGGAGGAAAGAGGGGGAAGGAGCAGAGCTGTAGACTGCAGAGACAATGAGAAATGCACTTTGTCTGAGCATAACCTGTATGTGATCCCAGGGGGGTAGCATGGTCTTCTGTCCATGTTATCCCCTCTCCTATCAATCACAGAGCATACTATACTTTTGCTCTCTGATTGTCACATAGAGGGATAATGTAATACCCCTCTGAATATAACCAGGAAGTTATTGGCGCTGTGACCCAGATGTTTACCATCGTCAAGGTCACAGCGCCAAAAGAGTTGCACCAAACACTTACACAAAGTCATCAATAAAGTTTACATTTTTTCACTGTCCCTATCCTGTCCATACCTGATCTTTATAGAGTAAACTACGCCGACCGCCTCTCTAGAGATATCCGTTACACGCTAAAATAATAGCAATAACGATTATTACTAGAGATGAACGTATAAAACATTTCTGACAAGCGGAAAAGTTCCATCAGTCAAACACATTTTCATCCATTGAATGTCACCATATAAAATCCCAGTTTTTGGCAGCTTTCAGATGGGTATCATAGCGGGTGGTGATGGGGAGCCCACTTATGACACCTTTGCACTGGGTCCACCAATGTGTTAACACGGCCCTGTGGGCCCCCCGCAGAGTCAGTGGGCCCGGGGCAATTACTTTTGTGCATGCAGCAGAGCTGTATATGTGTACAGCTATGTGAGTAAGTTTCCCACATAGTTGTGTGTGTGTATATATATACTGTATATACATATATACACACAGACTATATGTAATATCACAGTCGAGCTCTTCTACTACAGTACATGCTTCCATGGCACTCCCTATATCACACATGCACTCTATAGTGTAACCCATAGACAAGCATCCAGCCTATGAGATTGCATTTAGAAGACAGAAGAAGCCGCACAGCTGGACCTGCCGAGCCTCATACCCTGTAAAAATTACCAAGGTAGGATTTGAACCCACAACCTCTGGTAAGAAAAAGAATGGATTGGCCTTAAGAGACTGACATCGTCAACCCTGGATGAAACGAAGGGCGTCACAGCAGTTGATGTGCAACAATGCACAACATTTATCTGTGTGCATCTCATGGTCCAACCCACAAGTATTGGGGAACCGGAGTCCTCCCGGCTATAATAGAAAATCTGTGTCCTTTTTATATCCCCGTATTGGCAGGCGCTTTAACCTTAGGGAGACGCGTACATTCTATTTCCCACAATCCCACAGTCCAACATCTTATTTGCATAATTCACAGAGCCAGCATTGTGATTGGCTGACACTGTAGCTTAGTGGTTGATAGAACCCTTCCTATATAGAGCTTTAGCCTGCTGATGTGAATGCAGCCATAGGCTTGTGCCCAGTGTGACTGCTCCAACATGGACTGAAATAGGTACCTTGGAAATCACACGGCAATCCTGTAACAGTCGCTATTCAGGCTGTAGGTGCCCTTGGTAATGCCTCAGACATTACCCTACAGGGGCAGTTGGTATGGCTCTCACTCCCCAAATGGCAGCAGTGCTAGACCTCACCTCTGTCCTATTCTAGGGGTTATCTCTGGAAGACGTCTCCTCCTCAAAGTACATCTGGTACAGGAGCGGCTCCTCTCATCTGATGTTAGCATCTAAGCGTCACCTGGAGAGGACGCTGCAGGAAAATGTGGCATCATATGGCAGCCATTCAGATGAATAGGTGTCTGTGTAATACATGGAAGCGCCAGGTTCGCCTTTTCAGTAGAGATGGGCCCTCACAATATTCCTTTCATTTTGAGTTCCAGGGGCCCCGGGGAGGTGATAAAAATAGCAAACATTCATACTCCCCCTTCCCTCACCTCTTTTGGGCCTCTTCGCGGCATCCGGCGCTCTCTCTCAGTCTCCTCGGTGACATCATGTGCCCGGGGTCAATGCTGAGGCCTGTGATTAGGCTTCAGCCTGCCCATGTGACCCCTGTGCTCCAATCACAGGCCTCAGCGGTGACCCCGGACGAATGAAGTTACCAGAAGTGCGCCGGACACTATGAGGAGGCCCAAAAGAGGTGACGGAAGGGGAATATAAATGTTTTTTTTATTTTTACACCTCCCTTGGGCCTCCACCTATTTTACTCTGAGGTCTGAAGAGATCTCATATTATAATAATTTAGCTCAGTGCACGATGCGGCGGCCATTTTAGTTTGGCTGTGACTGATCCTGAATTGTTTGGTTTACTTAAAAACCGAACAATTTGGGATATTCAGGTCAATCTATCTATACGTCTGTCTATCTATACGTCTGTCTATCTGTCTATCTGTCTATCTATCTATCTATCTATCTATCTATCAGAGGTGTAGCTAGGGGCTCAGCACAGGGGGGGGCAAACACGTGTAAGTGGGCCCCCATCTTAGGTATACCTATATTATCACTATACACTCACCGTATACTGGTATAAACCAGCTCTACAGACCATTTAGGTGTTTACAGGGCAGTAACATTTTGTGACTTACAGGTGACGTCTCTGACAAATCGGTCACATTTCCCTTCGCTTCCCTTTGGACCACCATGACCACTTCTTCCAGCTGTGACTTCTCTCTGTAACGTTTGCAGCACAGACATATTTGGGTCCTCACTTTTCCAGACACCCGACCCACATTGTCCTCACCTACACAAAGCCCCCATTCTGCTGCTACCCCAATAATAAAATATACGATATAACCCCCCCATAATGAATAATATCCCCAAGTGCATCTTTATATTAATATTGTTGGTGTGTACTCCTTTAAATAGTGCCCCTTATTAATCTTGCCCACTGAGTTTCTTGATTAAAAGGTTTTCCAGGTTATCAATAAAAAAAAATCAGTGTGGCTCCAAATCCTGGGACCCCCAGGATCAGCTGTTTCAATGAACTGTGGTATCTGTGTAAGCGTCGTGACCGCTTCGCTGTTTACATAGTGTCATTCATTTCATAGCAGTCATGTCATGTAGCTACAAGCCTCGTCCTATACACGTCTATGTGACAAGTCTGTAATTACATCACACGGTCACATACCTCCCAACCGTCCCGGATTCCACATCCTGTCCCGGTCGGCGGGAGGTAGGTCCCGGATTCAACTCATGTGCGTCCGGGAGGGAACTTTGGGGGAAAATTAAACTGGTGGTAGATGGAAGGAGGACATGAAACTTGGGGCAGATGAAAGGGGGACATGCAACTGGGGGCAGATGAAGGGGGACATGAAACTGTAGGCAGATAGAGGGGGGGCATTAAACTTGGGGCAGATGGAGTGGGAGCATTAAACTGGTGGCAGATGAAGGAAGGACATTAAACTGGTAGCAGATGAAGGGGGGACGTTAAACTGGTGGCAGATGTGTAATGACAGTAACCTCTATTACAAAATTGTCTGACCATTCTACAAGCAATGCTACGTCTGTTGCCGCCCCTGCTACCTCCTGTGTCACCCCCTCTACCTCATAGATTGTAAGCTCTTGTGAGCAGGGCCCTCAGTCCCAGTGTGTGAAATGACTATTTCTTTGTAAAGTAATGTTTTTGTCAGTACTTCAACCCTACAAATTGTACAGTGCTGCGGGATATGTTGGCGCTATATAAATAAAAATTACTATTATTATTATTATTATTATGAAGGGGGGACATGAAACTGGGGGCAGATGAAGGGGGGATATTAAACTGGGGGCCAATGAAGAGGGGACATGAAACTGGGGGCAGATGAAGGGGAGATATTAAACTGGTGGCAGATGAAGGAGGGCATTAAACTGGGGTCAGATGGAGGGGGGCATTAAACTGGTAACAGATGAAGGAGAG
Source organism: Leptodactylus fallax (assembly GCA_947044405.1). Lineage (NCBI taxonomy): Eukaryota > Metazoa > Chordata > Amphibia > Anura > Leptodactylidae > Leptodactylus > Leptodactylus fallax. The sequence continues at coordinate 660,877 of CAMRHE010000387.1, read as the reverse complement.
ATATTAAAATGATGGCAGATGAAGGGGGGACATGAAACTGCAGGCAGATAGAGGGGAGCCATTAAACTAGTGGCAGATGAAGGGGGACATTAAACTGGTGGCAGATGAAGGGGGGACATTAAACTGGGGGCAGATGAAGGGGGATATGAAACTGCGGGCAGATGAAGGGGGAGACATTAAACTGATGGCAGTTGGAGGTGGAACATTAAACTGGTAGAAGATAAAGGGGGGCATTAAACTGGGGGGCAGATGGAGGGGGAGACATTAAACTGTGGGCAGGTGAAGGGGGCTTTAAACTGGGGCTAGATAGAGGGGAGACATTAAACTGTTGGTAGATGAAGGGGGACATCAAATTGGGGACAGATGGAGGGGAGGCATTAAACTGGGGGGTAGATTAAGAGGGACATTAAACTGGAGGGGTAGATGGAGGGGGACATTAAACTGGGGGTCGCTGGACGGGGACATTAAACTGGGGGCAAGTGGAAAGGAACATTAAACTGGGGGCAACTGGAGTAGGACATTAAATCGTGGGAATAGGTGGAGCTAAATTTGCCACACATTCTGTACTTCTTTCTATCCTTTGAAAGTTGGGAGGCATGCGGTCATTATAAACAGACAGCGTGTGATATAAATAGGCGTCATGGCCCCTTCATACAGCTGGTCAGTGGGGGGGGTCCATTGATCTCTTATTGAAGATCTGTCCTAATGATAGGTCATCAATAAAAATTAGCTGGAAAACCCCTTTAATAAAGCCAAAGTGCCAACTTAAAGGGGTTGTCCAGGATAACCACTTTTTTAATATGAGGCCGGGGAAGGTGCTCCGATGTCTCCCAACGCAGTCCAATTCTGGTGTTCTCTTCCAGCGGAAGTCCCGATCTCACTGTGACGTCCCGTGTCAGCAGTCTCAGCGGTCATGTGCGGCGGGGACGTCCACCAGAAGAAAACACCGGAGCAGTAGAATCAGACTGCGGTGGGAGACATCGGAGCACAAGGGACAGGTGAGTATGGTTTTTTTTTATTTTTTTTGTTTACCTTCCCTGGGCAAATATTAAAAAAGTGATTATCCTGGACAACCCCTTTAATTAAACTATTTGATTCCTTATATTATGCCCCTGATTCCCCCTGACATAAATACCATACCTCACAACTTTCAAAGGACAGAAAGAAGAATAAAATGTGCAGCCAATTTAATGTCCCTCTCCAGCTGCCCCAGTTTAATGCCCACCTCAGCTCTATGAGTTGAAGCTGAGACATACCTCCTGACGACCGGGAGAGCAGGACAGGACCCAGAATCCGGGACTGTCCCACTGAATCCAGGACGGTTGGGTGGTATGTAAATACTGCTCCCCTACTGACCCTTTATATAAATGATGTCCGCCTCTATTCATAAAATCCCTAATGAACCCTTACATAAATGGCCACCCCCTTATACATGTATAATGCTCCCTAATGGCCCCTTATATAAATAACTCCCCTTATATTAATAATGCCCCTAATAGCCCTTATATAAATAACACCTCTTAAGTTCATAAAGCCCCCTTATATAAAATGCCCCCTCCCTAATGACCCCTTATACTATTCAAATACCCACAAAAAAAGAATAAAAGTTATACTCACCTACCTGCGATCCCTTGGAAGAGTCGCCACCTCCTCTTCTTGATCTGTGTATAGTACGTCTGTGTCTCCGCACAGGAGGCACACTGGAGAAAACTATGTTTGGCATTGAGACCCCAATGCAGATCTCAATTCCCAACAATATTTTTAACAGCGAATTGCTCCAAATCTGTAAGGGCTATCATGATGATCTTGGTATCAATTTAAAGATGAGATTCTCATCTTCATAGCCCTAATGGATCCTGAGATATGGGGCTCTAAAGTATCCCCCCTCCAGCCTCTGGCAGCATTTGCTAAAAGAAGAAGGAGGAGGAAAGAGGGGGAAGGAGCAGAGCTGTAGACTGCAGAGACAATGAGAAATGCACTTTGTCTGAGCATAACCTGTATGTGATCCCAGGGGGGTAGCATGGTCTTCTGTCCATGTTATCCCCTCTCCTATCAATCACAGAGCATACTATACTTTTGCTCTCTGATTGTCACATAGAGGGATAATGTAATACCCCTCTGAATATAACCAGGAAGTTATTGGCGCTGTGACCCAGATGTTTACCATCGTCAAGGTCACAGCGCCAAAAGAGTTGCACCAAACACTTACACAAAGTCATCAATAAAGTTTACATTTTTTCACTGTCCCTATCCTGTCCATACCTGATCTTTATAGAGTAAACTACGCCGACCGCCTCTCTAGAGATATCCGTTACACGCTAAAATAATAGCAATAACGATTATTACTAGAGATGAACGTATAAAACATTTCTGACAAGCGGAAAAGTTCCATCAGTCAAACACATTTTCATCCATTGAATGTCACCATATAAAATCCCAGTTTTTGGCAGCTTTCAGATGGGTATCATAGCGGGTGGTGATGGGGAGCCCACTTATGACACCTTTGCACTGGGTCCACCAATGTGTTAACACGGCCCTGTGGGCCCCCCGCAGAGTCAGTGGGCCCGGGGCAATTACTTTTGTGCATGCAGCAGAGCTGTATATGTGTACAGCTATGTGAGTAAGTTTCCCACATAGTTGTGTGTGTGTATATATATACTGTATATACATATATACACACAGACTATATGTAATATCACAGTCGAGCTCTTCTACTACAGTACATGCTTCCATGGCACTCCCTATATCACACATGCACTCTATAGTGTAACCCATAGACAAGCATCCAGCCTATGAGATTGCATTTAGAAGACAGAAGAAGCCGCACAGCTGGACCTGCCGAGCCTCATACCCTGTAAACATTACCAAGGTGGGATTTGAACCCACAACCTCTGGTAAGAAAAAGAATGGATTGGCCTCAAGAGACTGACATCGTCAACCCTGGATGAAATGGAGGGCGTCACAGCAGTTGATGTGCAACAATGCACAACATTTATCTGTGTGCATCTCATGGTCCAACCCACAAGTATTGGGGAACCGGAGTCCTCCCGGCTATAATAGAAAATCTGTGTCCTTTTTATATCCCCGTATTGGCAGGCGCTTTAACCTTAGGGAGACGCGTACATTCTATTTCCCACAATCCCACAGTCCAACATCTTATTTGCATAATTCACAGAGCCAGCATTCTGATTGGCTGACACTGTAGCTTAGTGGTTGATAGAACCCTTCCTATATAGAGCTTTAGCCTGCTGATGTGAATGCAGCCATAGGCTTGTGCCCAGTGTGACTGCTCCAACATGGACTGAAATAGGTACCTTGGAAATCACACGGCAATCCTGTAACAGTCGCTATTCAGGCTGTAGGTGCCCTTGGTAATGCCTCAGACATTACCCTACAGGGGCAGTTGGTATGGCTCTCACTCCCAAATGGCAGCAGTGCTAGACCTCACCTCTGTCCTATTCTAGGGGTTATCTCTAGAAGACGTCTCCTCCTCAAAGTACATCTGGTACAGGAGCGGCTCCTCTCATCTGATGTTAGCATCTAAGCGTCACCTGGAGAGGACGCTGCAGGAAAATGTGGCATCATATGGCAGCCATTCAGATGAATAGGTGTCTGTGTAATACATGGAAGCGCCAGGTTCGCCTTTTCAGTAGAGATGGGCCCTCGCAATATTCCTTTCATTTTGAGTTCCAGGGGCCCCGGGGAGGTGATAAAAATAGTAAACATTCATACTCCCCTTCCCTCACCTCTTTTGGGCCTCTTCGCGGCATCCGGCGCTCTCTCTCAGTCTCCTCGGTGACATCATGTGCCCGGGGTCAATGCTGAGGCCTGTGATTAGGCTTCAGCCTGCCCATGTGACCCCTGTGCTCCAATCACAGGCCTCAGTGGTGACCCCGGACGCATGAAGTTACCAGAAGTGCGCCGGACACTAAAAAGGTGACGGAAGGGGAATATAAATGTTTTTTTTATTTTTACACCTCCCTTGGGCCTCCACCTATTTTACTCTGAGGTCTGAAGAGATCTCATATTATAATAATTTAGCTCAGTGCACGATGCGGCGGCCATTTTAGTTTGGCTGTGACTGATCCTGAATTGTTTGGTTTACTTAAAAACCGAACAATTTGGGATATTCAGGTCAATCTATCTATACGTCTGTCTATCTGTCTATCTATCTATCTATCTATCTATCTATCTATCTATCTATCTATCTATCAGAGGCGTAGCTATGGGCTCAGCACAGGGGGGGCAAACACGTGTAAGTGGGCCCCCATCTTAGGTATACCTATATTATCACTATACACTCACCGTATACTGGTATAAACCAGCTCTACAGACCATTTAGGTGTTTACAGGGCAATAACATTTTGTGACTTACAGGTGACGTCTCTGACAAATCGGTCACATTTCCCTTCGCTTCCCTTTGGACCACCATGACCACTTCTTCCAGCTGTGACTTCTCTCTGTAACGTTTGCAGCACAGACATATTTGGGTCCTCACTTTTCCAGACACCCGACCCACATTGTCCTCACCTACACAAAGCCCCCATTCTGCTGCTACCCCAATAATAAAATATACGATATAACCCCCCCATAATGAATAATATCCCCAAGTGCATCTTTATATTAATATTGTTGGTGTGTACTCCTTTAAATAGTGCCCCTTATTAATCTTGCCCACTGAGTTTCTTGATTAAAAGGTTTTCCAGGTTATCAATAAAAAAAATCAGTGTGGCTCAAAATCCTGGGACCCCCCAGGATCAGCTGTTTCAATGAACTGTGGTATCTGTGTAAGCGTCGTGACCGCTTCGCTGTTTACATAGTGTCATTAATTTCATAGCAGTCATGTCATGTAGCTACAAGCGTCGTCCTATACACGTCTATGTGACAAGACTGTAATTACATCACACAGTCACATACCTCCCAACCGTCCCGGATTCCACATCCTGTCCCGGTCGGCGGGAGGTAGGTCCCGGATTCAACTCATGTGCGTCCGGAGGGAACTTTAAAATTAAACTGGTGGTGGATGAAAGGAGGACATGAAACCTGGGGCATATGAAAGGGGGCATGGAACTGGGGGCAGATGAAGGGGGACATGAAACTGGGGGCAGATGAAGGGGGACATGAAAGTGCGGGCAGATAGAGGGGGGACATTAAACTGGGGGCAAATGGAGGGGGAGCATTAAACTGGGGGCAGATGGAGGGGGACATTAAACTTGGGGCAGATGGAGGGGGGCATTAAACTGGTGGCAGATGAAGGGGGGACGTTAAACTAGTGGAAGATGTGTAATGACAGTAACCTCTATTATAAAATTGTCTGACCATTGTACTAGCAATGCTACGTCTGTTGCAGCCCCTGCTACCTCCTGTGTCACCCCCTCTACCTCATAGATTGCAAGCTCTTGCGAGCAGGGCCCTCAGTCCCAGTGTATGAAATGACAGTTTCTTTGTAATGTATCTTTTTTGTCAGTACTTGAACCCCACAAATTGTACAGTGCTGCGGAATATGTTGGCGCTATATAAATAAAATTTATTATTATTATTATTATTATTATTTTTAGAAGGGGGAAATTAAACTGGGGGCAAATGAAGGGGGGACAGGAAACTGGGGGCAGATGCAGGGGGGGGGCATGAAACTGTCGGCAGATGAAGCGGGGACATTAAACTGTGGGCAGATGAAGGGGGGATTTTAAACTGGTGGCAGATGAAGAGGGGACATGAAACTGGGGGCAGATGAAGGGGGATATTAAACTTGGGGCAGATGAAGAAGGGCATTAAACTAGGGTCAGATGGAGGGGGGCATTAAACTGGTAGCAGATGAAGGAGGGATATTAAACTGATGGCAGATGAAGGGGGACATGAAACTGTGGGCAGATAGAGAGGAGACATCAAACTGGTGGCAGATGAAGGGGAGGGGGGGGAGGGGGACATGAAACTGCAGGCAGATGGAAGGGGGGGGGCAGATGGAGGGGGCTTTAAACTGGGGGCAGTTGGAGGGTGGAACATTAAACTGGTGGAAGATAAAGGGGGGACATTAAACTGGGACCAGATAGAAGGGGGACATTAAACTGGTAGAAGATGAAGGGGGGACGTCAAACTGGGGACAGATGGGGGGACATTAAACTGGGAGGTAGATAAAGAGGGACATTAAACTGGAGGGGTCGATGGAGGGGGACATTAAACTAGGGGTCGCTGGATGGGGACATTAAACTGGGGGCAACTGGAGGAGGACATTAAATCGTGAGAGTAGCTGGAGCTAAATTTGCCACACATTCTGTACTTCTTTCTATCTTTTGAAAGTTGGGAGGCATGTGGTCATTATAAACAGACAGCGTGTGATATAAACAGGCGTCATGGCCCCTTCATACAGCTGGTCGGTGGGGGCGGTCACCCTCCAGCTAACTCTAAGGTTTTATGTCCAGCTCCAGCTGCCCCATTTGATTGTCCCACTCCAACTACCCCCACGGTTTATTGTCACCCATCAGCTGCCCCATAGTTTAATGTGCGCCTCTAATTAATGTGGGGGCACATAAGGTTAGGGTGACTGTAGGAGTATTATACTGTGTGGGGGCAGATCGAAAAATGGATGAGAATGGGCCAAGTCAAAGCAGAAGTGGGTGGAGCTATATTTGCCACACATTCTTTACCTCTCTCTGTCCTTTGAAAGTCGGGAGGCATGCGGTCATTATAAACAGACAGCGTGTGATATAAATAGGCGTCATGGCCCCTTTATAGAGCTGGTCAGTGGGGGGGGGGCTGTGGATCTCTTATTGAAGATCTGTCCTAATGATAGGTCATCAATAAAAATTAGCTGGGAAGCCCCTTTAATAGCCAAAGTGCCAATTTAAAGGGGTTGTTCAGGATAACCACTATTTTAATATGGGCCGGGGAAGGTGCTCCGATGTCTCCCAACGCAGTCCGATTCTGGTGTTCTCTTCCAGCGGAAGTCCCGACCTCACTGTGATGCCCCGTGTCAGCAGCCTCAGGGGTCATGTGCGGCGGGGACGTCCACCAGAAGAAAACACCGGAGAAGTAGAATCAGACTGCGGTGGGAGACATCGGAGCACAAGGGACAGGTGAGTATGGGTTTTTTTTTTTTTTTTTTTTTATCTTCCCTGGGCTCATATTAAAAAAGTGATTATCCTGGACATCCCCTTTAATTAAACTATTTGATTCCTTATATTATGCCCCTGATTCCCCCTGACATAAATACCATACCTCACAACTTTCAAAGGACAGAAAGAGGGATAAAATGTGCAGCCAATTTAATGTCCCTCTCCAGCTGCCCCAGTTTAAACTGGGCACAACTAGAGGAGGACATGAAACCATGGGGGTAGCTGGAGGGGAACATTAAACTGGGGGAACCTGAAGGGGGACATTAATGCCCCCACTAGTTGCCCCAGTTTAATGTCCACCTATCTGTCCCCAGTTAATGCCCCTCTCCATCTACCTCCACAATTTAATATCCCTCTTCATCTGCCCCCTCAGTTTAATGTCCCCACTATATCTGCCTCAAAGTTTAATGCCCCCCTCTATCTGCCCCCAAAGTTTAATGTCCCCCTCCATCTGCCCCCAGTTTAATGCCCACCTCAGCTCTATGAGTTGAAGCTGGGAAACACCTTTGCACTGGGTCCACCAATGTGTTAACACGGCCCTGTGGGCCCCCCGCAGAGTCAGTGGGCCCGGGGCAATTACTTTTGTGCATTCAGCAGAGCTGTATATGTGTACAGCTATGTGGGTAAGTTTCCCACATAGTTGTGTGTGTATATATATACTGTATATATACATATATACACACAGACTATATGTAATATCACAGTCGAGCTCTTCTACTACAGTACATGCTTCCATGGCACTCCCTATATCACACATGCACTCTATAGTGTAACCCATAGACAAGCATCCAGCCTATGAGATTGCATTTAGAAGACAGAAGAAGCCGCACAGCTGGACCTGCCGAGCCTCATACCCTGTAAACATTACCAAGGTGGGATTTGAACCCACAACCTCTGGTAAGAAAAAGAATGGATTGGCCTCAAGAGACTGACATCGTCAACCCTGGATGAAATGGAGGGCGTCACAGCAGTTGATGTGCAACAATGCACAACATTTATCTGTGTGCATCTCATGGTCCAACCCACAAGTATTGGGGAACCGGAGTCCTCCCAACAATATTAGAAAACCTGTGTCCTTTTTATATCCCCGTATTGGCAGGCGCTTTAACCTTGGGGAGACGCGTACATTCTATTTCCCACAATCCCACAGTCCAACATCTCATTTGCATAATTCACAGAGCCAGCATTCTGATTGGCTGACACTGTAGCTTAGTGTTTGATAGAACCCTTCCTATATAGAGCTTTAGCCTACTGATGTGAATGCAGCCATAGGCTTGTGCCCAGTGTGACTGCTCCAACATGGACTGAAATAGGTACCTTGGAAATCACACGGCAATCCTGTAACAGTCGCTATTCAGGCTGTAGGTGCCCTTGGTAACGCCTCAGACATTACCCTACAGGGGCAGTTGGTATGGCTCTCACTCCCAAATGGCAGCAGTGCTAGACCTCACCTCTGTCCTATTCTAGGGGTTATCTCTGGAAGACGTCTCCTCCTCAAAGTACATCTGGTACAGGAGCGGCTCCTCTCATCTGATGTTAGCATCTAAGCGTCACCTGGAGAGGACGCTGCAGGAAAATGTGGCATCATATGGCAGCCATTCAGATGAATAGATGTCTGTGTAATACATGGAAGCGCCAGGTTCGCCTTTTCAGTAGAGATGGGCCCTCACAATATTCCTTTTATTTTGAGTTCCAGGAGCCCCGGGGAGGTGATAAAAATAGCAAACATTCATACTCCCCTTCCCTCACCTCTTTTGGGCCTCTTCACGGAATCTGGCGCTCTCTCTCAGTCTCCTCGGTGACATCATGTGCCCGGGGTCAATGCTGAGGCCTGTGATTAGGCTTCAGCCTGCCCATGTGACCTCTGTTCTCCAATCACAGGCCTCAGTGGTGACCCCGGACGCATGAAGTTACCAGAAGTGCGCCGGACACTATGAGGAGGCCCAAAAGAGGTGACGGAAGGGGAATATAAATGTTTTTTTATTTTTACACCTCCCTTGGGCCTCCACCTATTATACTCTGAGGTCTGAAGAGATCTCATATTATAATAATTTACTTCAGTGCACGATGCGGTGGCCATTTTAGTTTGGCTGTGACTGATCCTGAATTGTTTGGTTTACTTAAAAACCGAACAATTTGGGAAATTCAGGTCAATCTGGGGGGGGGGGGAGGGAAGAAACACGTCTTAGTGAGCCCTCATCTTAGGTACACCGATATTCTCACTATACACTCACTGTATACTGGTATATACCAGCTCTACAGACCATTTAGTTTAGGTGTATAGAGGGCAGTAACATTTTGTGACTTACAGGTGACGTGTGTGACAAATCGGTCACATTTCCCTTCTCAACCCTTTGGACCACCATGACCACTTCTTCCAGCTGTGACTTCTCTCTGTAACGTTTGCAGCACAGACATATTTGGGTCCTCACTTTTGCAGACACCCAACCCACATTGTCCTCACCTACACAAAGCCCCCATTCTGCTGCTACCCCAATAATAAAATATATGATATAACCCCCCCATAATGAATAATATTCCCAAGTGCATCTTTATATTAATAATGTCCATGTGTACTCCTTTAAACTGGTGGCAGATGAAGGGGGGACATTAAACTGGGGGGCAAATTAAGAGGGACATTTTACTGGAGGGGTATACGGAGGGGGACATTAAACTAGGGGTCGCTGGATGAGGACATTAAACTGGGGCAATTGGAAAGGGACATTAAACTGCGGGCAACTGGAGGAGGACATTAAATCGTGGGAATAGCTGGAGCTAAATTTGCCACACATTCTGTACCTCTTTCTATCCTTTGAAAATTGGGAGGCATGTGGTCATTATAAACAGACAGCGTGTGATAAAAATATGTCCCCTTCATACAGCTGGTCAGTGGGGGGGGGGGTCTACTGATCTCTTATTGAAGATCTGTCCTAATGATAGGTCATCAATAAAATTGAGCTGGAAAGCCCCTTTAATAAAGCCAAAGTGCCAACTTAAAGGGGTTGTCCAGGATAACCACTATTTTAATATGAGGCCGGGGAAGGTGCTCCAATGTCTCCCAACGCAGTCCGGTTCTGGTGTTCTCTTCCAGCGGAAGTCCCGACCTCACTGTGATGTCCCGTGTCAGCAGTCTCAGCGGTCATGTGCGGCGGGGACGTCCACCAGAAGAAAACATCGGAGAAGTAGAATCAGACTGCGGTGGGAGACATTGGAGCACAAGGGACAGGTGAGTATGTTTTTTTTTTTTTTTTTTTTTTTGTTACCTTCCCTGGGCAAATATTAAAAAAGTGATTATCCTGGACAACCCCTTTAATTAAACTATTTGATTCCTTATATTATGCCCCTGATTCCCCCTGACATAAATACCATACCTCACAACTTTCAAAGGACACAAAGAGGTATAAAATGTGCAGCCAATTTACTCTCCCTCTCCAGCTGCCCCAGTTTAAACTGGGCACAACTAGAGGAGGACATGAAACCATGGGGGTAGCTGGAGGGGAACATTAAACTGGGGGAACCTGAAGGGGGACATTAATGCCCCCACTAGTTGCCCCAGTTTAATGTCCACCTATCTGCCCCCAAAGTTTAATGTTACCCCATCTGCCCCCATTTAATGTCCCTCTCCATCTACCTCCACATTTTAGTGTCCCTCTTCATCTGTCCCCCCCCCCAGTTTAATGTCACCACTCTATCTGCCACAAAGTTTAATGTCCCCCTCTAACTCCCCCAGTTTATGTCCTCCTCCATCTGCCCCCCATTTTAATGCCCCCCTCTATCAGCTCTATGATTTGAAGCTGGGTCATACCTCCTGTCGACTGGGACAGCAGGACAGGACCCGGAATACGACCGCCTCTCTAGCGATATCCGTTGCACGCTAAAATAATAGCAATAATGATTATTAAGGCCCTGCCTTAGACAGTAATGGCGCTTGCACTGGTTGTCTTCTATTATAGTCCATCCACGCCAAGGAACAGAAAATTGGTTAGTTGGTTACCAGCATTGTACTTGACTGTGTTGTTTTTGACTGTGGACTACCTGTTTGCGTGGACAATTCTTGGCATCTTCTTCTGACCCCTTTCATCCATGAGTTGTTTCTATCCACAGGATTCCCTTTCTCTGGATGTTCTTCCTCAATTGCACCATTCTCAGTATATTCTCCATGCCCCTGCACCAGAAATACCCACAAGGTTGTCAGTCTATGGAATCCTGGCCCCGGCTAGTCTAGCACAGATGACCAGGCCTCACTGAAAGTTTTTGATGCTCATGGGAAGTCGCTCAGATCGTTCATTCTTCCCATGTAATGTGGAGTCACACTAAAACTAATCCCCTTGTTGGAAGTCGCTAAGATTGCTCAATATTTCCTATTCTAATGTAGATCGACACTGAAACTGATCCGCGGAAACTTGTCACTAGATCTTGTTATGATAGTGTCTCTGGAGCAAATATCAGAAATTGCAGGAACTGGCTGACAACAGAGAGCAGTAGAACTAGCTGTTTAAAGCTCACAGTGCTGAGAGACAGATCCCTGTCATCCAAGCATCTTTGCCAGTATCAGCCGCAAAGCCAGATGGACTTTTGCTGAATTTGGAATCCAAGTTATAACAGAAACTGGTATAAGAAATAAACGCTGCACAAAGTGAAGTCAAACCAGAACCCACAACAAACTCACCTTGCGTCACAACGCTGCAGAACGCCAGGACGTAACATGCTCACCACACCACTGTCTCCAGATGTAGGGAATTGAATACTTACCTCTATTTCCTGCAAAGCACTGATGTGGCGCCAGGCTGTGCTCCTCTTTTAATGTCCTTTCGTCCATGCTATCTACCACTCTATGGTATCACTTTTGGTACCATAGAGCAGGTGACAGGGTAGCTGGGAGGATAATGTAAGAGGCGCACAGCTGGGTGACGCATCAGTGCTTTGCAGGAAAAATAGGTAAGCATTCAATTCCCCAGAATTGTGTGCCTGGACTGTATGTGATGTAATTTGAGGTGGGGTGGACCAATAGGACACTATTACCTATGGGGGGAATGTTACCTATAGAGGGCAGATAAATAGGACACTATTACCTATGGGGGGAATGTTACCTGTAGTGGGGAGATAATTAGGACACTATTACCTATGTGTATTATCAATATGTTAGCATCAGCCTTACGGTCACCTTCAATAGGCTATAAAAGTAACTACCAGTCCTTTGATGACACCCATAAGGTTGATGTGGCCCTCAGAAAAAATAATATTATCCATATTGTTATTGGTTAAGATATATTGTATTTAATAATCTATGATTTAATGATTTACTTTTTTTTGTAAACAGGAAAACACGATCAGTAAAGTTGAACTTGTTCAGCATTCTGTTACAGCTGGATATTGTTGTAGTGTTAAGATGGGAGATGGGAGACATTTCCACTGCCCTAGACCATCAGGGACTTTAAAAAAATTTACCTTATTGTCCTAAACCACCAAATTTTTTTTACAAATAATCCATTTACTGCCCTAGACCACCAGGGATGTTACAAATAATCCCTTTTTTACTGTCGAGGACCACCGGGGAAGTTACAAATAATCTCTTCACTGTTTTAGATCACGAAGAATATTACAAATAATCCGTTAACTGTCCTAGACCTCCAGAGATTTTGCAAATATTCTATTCACTGTCCAAGTGTTCTAGATCACCAGGGATGTTATAAATAATCTCTCCACTGTCCTTGACCATGAGGGATGTTGCAAATAACTCCTTCAATGGCCTAGACCTCCAGAGATTTTACAAATTATCCATTCACTGTGCATGTGTTGTAGACTACCAGGAATGTTACAAATAACCTCTTCACTGTCCTAGGTCACCAGGGATTTTACAGATAATCCCTTCACTGTCCTAGGTCACCAGGGATGTTACAGATAATCCCTTCACTGTCCTAGATCACCAGGGATGTTACAAATAACCTCTTCACTGTTCTAGATCACCAGGGATGTTACAGATAATCCCTTCACTGTCCTAGATCACCAGGGATGTTACAAATAACCTCTTCACTGTTCTAGATCACCAGGGATGTTACAGATAATCCCTTCACTGTCCTAGGTCATCAGGGATGTTACAGATAATCCCTTCACTGTCCTAGGTCACCAGGGATGTTAAAAATAATCTCTTCACTGCCCTAGAGTATGAGGGATGTTACAAATAACTTCTTCAATGGCCTAGTGTTCTAGATTACCAGGAATGTTACAAATAACCTTTTCACTGTCCTAGATCAACAAGGATATTACAAATAACCTCTTCACTGTCCTAGATTACCAGGGATGTTACAAATAATCCCTTCACTGTCCTAGACTTCCAGGGGCTTTACAAATAATCCCTTCACCACCAGGAATATTGTAAATAATACTTTTGCTGTTTTAGACCACCAAGGACTTTACAAACTTAGTTCACTCTCCTAGATAAGGAGTTTGCTAATAATCTGTTCACTTCCTCAAACCATCAGGTCGCCAACCCTACCAACATCCCCACCCCAAGGAACCCTTGTCCAACCCTAGAGGTGGGTGCTTTGGTAAACCACACAAAGCAGGTGCCAGAGAGTTAGGGCCCCTGAGCCCTAATGCAAAATCAGTAACATGCCATGTGCCATGGTTGTATGGGCAGCTATTCCTCCTCAGGCAACAGGACCAGGTACAATTGCTACCGCTATACAGTCTACGGCTAAGTGTCTAAGTCCCTAGTGGGCAATACTCATCTGAATGCAAGTGGAGGTGAATGTGAGGTAAAGTTCCTTAGCCCTGATTTCAGGTGAGCAACCCGTCTTCCTCTTGACACTGATAAGTATTATTCCCAAGAACTTCATAGAACCAAATGCTGTCCATTGTATTACATGTTTACGCTCTCTATTTAACACTTGACAGAAGTTGTCAGATCATTGAAAAGGAAGAATGTTGGCAGTTAGGGCAAATTAGGCGCCTGTTCCTGCGCTGACAGATTGCTCCGTTCACTTTTGTGCCTTATGTCAAGAATCTACAATTTTACAGCAAAATTAATCAGCTTCTCGTAAGTAGTCATCGTGAAATTTCATGTTACCGTCCTCTAATAATCCATCACTAGAATCTCACAAAGGGCCAGAAGGGCTTGGATTTCACTTAATGATGGGAACATATTCTGACATGGAAACAACTTGCAAACATGCTTCTCAATGAAAGATGTTTATTTGCACACGTCAGATTGAGTTCCCATGCTAAAATAATGACAGCGAATACATTCTCCATATTTGATCATTACTAAGACCCTGACTATTAGGGAGGAAGATGGAAAAAAAGGGTGATGACAAATGGATCTGATGTTCATTGTTAGAGTCTTCAAGTTTGAGGGTATCTGAGGACTTTTATGAAATAAGAGAGAACATTTGTCATCCATCTCCTGTATCGGTTCTGTCCTTAAACAACACTCCAAACTTCTCCAGATTTTTTAATATTTGGCAATTGGTCATGGCACTCAGATGACAATCTAGCAGAAGGTCCATGGTTTATGGAAGCGTGGTGAGGTCATCAGTGGCAAGTCAATCCAGCAGAAGGTCAATGGTTTATGGAATCGTGGTGAGGTCATGAGTGGATAGACAATCCAGCACAAGGTCAATGGTTTATGGAAGCGTGGTGAGGTAATCAGTGGCAAGACAATCCTGCAGAAGGTCCATGGTTTATGGAAGTGTGGTGAGGTCATCAGTGGCAAGACAATCCAGCACAAGGTCCATGGTTTATGGAAGCGTGGTGAGGTAATCAGTGGCAAGACAATCCTGCAGAAGGTCCATGGTTTATGGAAGTGGGGTGACGTCATCAGTGGCAAGACAATCCAGCACAAGGTCCATGGTTTATGGAAGCGTGGTGAGGTAATCAGTGGCAAGACAATCCTGCAGAAGGTCCATGGTTTATGGAAGTGTGGTGAGGTCATCAGTGGCAAGACAATCCAGCACAAGGTCCATGGTTTATGGAAGCGTGGTGAGGTAATCAGTGGCAAGACAATCCTGCAGAAGGTCCATGGTTTATGGAACTGTGGTGAGGTCATGAGTGGATAGACAATCAAGCAGAAGGTTAATGGTTTATGGAAGCATGGTGAGGTCACCAGTGACATGACAATCCAGCAGAAGGTCAATGGTTTAGGGAAACATTATGAGGTCATCAGTGACAAGACAATTCAGCAGAAGGTCCATGGTTTATGGAAGCATGGTGGGGTCACCAGTGGCATGACTATCCTGCAGAAGGTCCATAGTTTATGGAAGCATGGTGGGGTCACCAGTGGCATGACTATTATGCAGTAGGTCCATAACTTAAAGCTCTAAGATCCCTATACAAAATTTGTAAACGGGTCTACCCATTTACTGGTGTATTTTTTGGGTCCTTTAAGACACCAGAGCTTCAGTATAACTACTGCGTGAGTGCATGTTGCAACAGATATACCACTACATAATTTTGTGCACTGTTACAAATATGTACGCCCATCCTCTGCAAACACCCTATGAAAGTGCACACAATGTGAGAGTAACTCACCAACTATGAGCCCCCTCTAAACGTGACCCATTACTGTCCGCAATCTGTAAACATATCGGGGCAGATTTATTAATCCCTTTATGCTAGTTATATGGCATAGAGGGACAATGTTTTGGAACACATTTGGCGCAAGCCCCTTTCTTGTGCCAAACGTGCGCCACAACCTCCGTTCTGCACCACATTTGCCACATTCGCTGGGATTGGGGTGACTTGGCCCGACATATTAATTTTTTGCCATGAGTTATAATGGCATGAGTTCCTGTCTGGCATAGATTTCCATTTTGGCGCAGGGATGTCCGTCAGATTTATGAAGAGGTTGACAACTCATAAAATGGCTAGTGTGTATCCCTGTACACCAATGGTGTCCATTATAGGAACATTACAGAATGTGTTAATATTGAAATTGCTGGTGGCCCGGACAGGGAAGATCTTACAAGATTGGACAAGAAATTGTGATTGAGGAATGAGATTTGTGTAATACAAAACTAACACAGCAGGCGTGGGAATGAGAGGACGGTGGCGTCACACAGCGTGTGGATAAATAATACACCGGATTAAAAGAGAGTAGGAGATGAGGAATTTATTACTGACATGTAGATTTTGACATCTGATATTTCTTATAAATGGAATGTTCTGCTCTGTTCCATCTTTATATGACAGATAAAATGGATATAGGTGGCAGATATATATTAGTATATTAGGTGTACTACCTATAGACAACGGCGAGACATATATAAATAGATATATAGCAGTCTCCTAACTGCTGAATCATCAATAATTTACCCCTTATCCAGAGGTTTAACTTGAAACGTCTGGCCCCAATGCAAAATATGTAATATTATGTGATATCTATAATGATGGTGTCTTCTTATGTTGGAGAGAGTTCTTTAGGCCCCTGAGGGTCCAGGGCCCAGTAGTAATTGTTATCTCAGCACAGAATCTCTGGCTGACATCACCAGAGATGGGAGAACCTTTCAGGATTCGATTCATTTCAGGTTTAGAACACTGTCAGGGCTCCTAGGAACCGATCTATAAAGCATAGTGTATAACACTGTCAGGGCTCCTAGGAACCTATCTATAAAACATAGTGTAGAACACTGTCAGGGCTCCTAGGAACATATCTATAAAACATAGTGCAGAACACTGTCAGGGCTCCTAGGAACCTATCTATAAAACATAGAGTAGAACACTGTCAGGGCTCCTAGGAACCGATCTATAAAACATAGTGTATAACACTGTCAGGGCTCCTAGGAACCTATCTATAAAACATAGTGTAGAATACTCTTATTGATCCTAGGAACCATCTATAAAACATAGTGTAGAATACTGTCAGGGCTCCTAGGAACCTTTCTATAAAACATAGTGTAGAATACTGTCAGGGCTCATAGGAACCCATCTATAAAACATAGTGTATAACACTGTCAGGGCTCCTAGGAACCTATCTATAAAACATAGTGTAGAACACTGTCAGGGCTCCTAGGGACCTATCTATAAAACATAGTGTAGAACACTGTCAGGGCTCCTAGGAACCTTTCTATAAAACATAGTGTAGAATACTGTCAGGGCTCCTAGGAACCTATCTATAAAACATAGTGTAGTACACTGTCAGCGCTCCTAGGAACCTATCTATAAAACATAGTGTAGAACACTGTCAGGGCTCCTAGGGACCCATCTATAAAACATAGTGTAGAACACTGTCAGGGCTCCTAGGAACCTATCTATAAAACATAGTGTATAACCCTGTCAGGGCTCCTAGGAACCTATCTATAAAGTTAAACCTCCCGGGCCCCTAGGAACCTCAAAAACATAGTGTAGAACACTGTCAGGGCTCCTAGGAACCCATCTATAAAACATAGTGCAGAACACTGTCAGGGCTCCTAGGAACCTATCTATAAAACATAGTGTATAACACTGTCAGGGCTCCTAGTAACCTATCTATAAAACATAGTGTAGAACACTGTCAGGGCTCCTAGGAACCTATCTATAAAACATAGTGTAGAACACTGTCAGGGCTCCTAGGAACCTATCTATAAAACATAGTGTAGAACACTGTCAGGGCTCCTAGGAACCTATCTATAAAACATAGTGTATAACACTGTCAGGGCTCCTAGTAACCTATCTATAAAACATAGTGTAGAACACTGTCAGGGCTCCTAGGAACCTATCTATAAAACATAGGTGGAGGCCCAGGGGAGGTTAAAAAAAATTTAAAAAATTTGGGCATCCTTGTGGCATCCATGCACCCAGGGTCACCGCTGATGTCTGTTATTGGTTGCCGCGGTCCCCTCACACAAAGAGCACAGGGCCTGTATACAGCCAAATGGACCTGCTGCAGGAGACAGAGGCCCGGCGATAGGTGAGTACTTCTTTTATTATGTTTCTTGGCCCACTACCTGCAGTATAAAATAACAAAAAAAATCTCAGAACACTCCTTTAATACCTTTAAAAAATGTTTTGTATCTGAAGAATTGTTTAACGGCTCTTTTTTTGTGGGACAAGCTGTTATTTGTATTGGTATCATTATGGGGTACACGGTTTTGATCACTTTTTATTAATTTTTTTGGGAGGTGGGAAGAAGTTGCTAAAAAAATAGTGATTTGAGCACTTGTGATTTTTTTTTCTGCTGCCGCCTTCATCCTGCCTAATTTTACTTATTTTACTTAAATGGGGTAATTTATATGATATTTTTTAATAGTTTTAATCATAACTTTTGTTTTTAGTCTCCCTAGGAAACACAGGCTCAGTATCGTAGGTTGTATGGTAGAATACAAGTGACAACTTCTGTGCCACAGAATGGTGTTTACAATGGTTGTCACTTGACACTTGCAGAATTCAGAAACACAATCTGAACGATGGCCAACACTTTGCAGATCAGTCAGCTCTGTGTATATTTTTTGGTCCCGGGATCTGAATTGAACATACTTTCACATCCCTCCCTCTAGAAATTGCATCCATAATCTATTGGATTTGCTGTAGGCTTTACAATGTACATAGAGTAACACGTGTAGAATCCTGAGTTATTAGTATGTTTCTGGTGAGATAATCCAGATTAATTATTTTAGCATGGGAACCATCCCAAATACCAAGTATCCTCAAGTCAGGTCATGTCTGTAAATATTTCTATCACTGTTGTACCTGGATGTGTCCATAAATCATTACTGCTCCATACCACACCACACCCCGCGATCTGGCAGCAAGGCTCTGCTCCAAGGACATTACATTACCAATGGAAGAGTAAGGCTCTGTTCACACTGAACTTGCCTAAGGCTGAACTTGTAGTTTTCGCTACATTCTGATGAAACCCAAAGGTCAATGGGATCATCAGGTGTCATGGACCGCACTGTTAGGGATCTGGTGCTGTGTCTTGGATTCTTTTATATAATTTCTCCCTGGTAATTGTAAGTCAAGAATGGACATAAGTTTGTAATGACCAGCACAGGGCGCTTGAGCTCAAGCCGTGGCATCAATGGAAGGACCAGAAGTGGATGGGCAGAGGTTCTCTGGCATGTGCATGTGTGTTCTATATGTGGGTGTGCAGCCCAGAAAGAACTTAGCATCTGAGATAGATACCAGGCCTGAAAGCAACTGAACCAGACACTGGAGACGTCAGAAACAGGTAGCAACAGTTAGAGCGAGTTCCTAAAGTGGTCCCTAAGTAGCTGAATACTCAATAAAGGGCCCCTGGTATAGGTAAAAGAAGACATCCTCCTGAATTGTATTATAGACTCGAGTTACACGATCAGGACAGTTTTACCAAGGTTATAATCAGGCTTAGGTCTGTTACTATATATACTCTTTAGGTTTAGGTCTGATACTGTATCTATTCTTCAAGCTTAGGTCTGATACTGTATCTATTCTTCAGGCTTAGGTCTGATACTGTATCTATTCTTCAGGCTTAGGTCTGATACTGTATCTACTCTTTAGACTTAGGTCTGATACCTTATCTGTTCTTTAGTCTAATTTCTAATACCATAGATATTTTTAGGCTTAGGTCTGATACCGTATTTATTCTGTAGGCTTAGATCTGATACTGTAACTACTCTTTAGGCTTAGACCTAATACCATAGTTATTCTTCAGGCTTAAATCTGATAACATATCTATTCAGTAGGCTTAGGTCTGATACCATATGTATTTTCTAGGCTTAGGTCTAATACCACATCTATTCCTCAGGCTTAAATCGGATACCACACCTATTTTTTAGGCTTAGCTAAGATACCACATCTATTTTTTAGGCTTAGCTAAGATACCACATCTATTTTTTAGGCTTAGCTAAGATATCACATCTATTCTTTAGGCTTAGCTAGGATACCACATCTACTTTTTAGACTTCGCTTGGATACCACATATATTCTTTAGACTTATCTCAGATATCACATCTATTCTATAAGCTTAGCTTGGATACAACATCTATTCTTTCTGCTTAGCTAATATACAAGATATATTCTTTAGGCTTAGCTTGGATACCACATCTATTCTTTCGGCTTAGCTCGGATACAACATCTATTCTTTCTGCTTAGCTAAGATACCAGATATATTCTTTAGGCTTAGCTTGGATACCACATCTATTCTTTAGGCTTAGCTCGGATACTACATCTATTCTTTAGGCTTAGGTCTGATACCCTATGACTTCTTTAGGCTTTTTCTTTTACTATATCCATGCTCTTGACTTAGGTCTGTTTCTATATCTATGATGATCTAGGCTTAGGCCAAATCTATTTTTTAGGCTCAAGTGTGTTACTCTATCTATAGTCTACAGTAGACTTAGGTTTGTGACTGTATCTAGGCTTTTATGCTTTCATCTCACAACATAGTTATGCTCTATAGCAGTAAGTGGGCTTCATGGGCACACAATAAAGTAGACAAAATCAACGGAACACCAGATTCAGAGACAGAGAGAAAGGAATAAAGAAAGAAAAAAAAAACATTGAGAAAAACAAAGCCAGGTATAAAAAAAGCCAACATTAAGAAAGAATTCCCTCATTGACCTTTTCTGGTGGCGGCCCGGGCTGACAACATGCCAATAGTCCCGGCACAGTAGTCCTTTTCATCACTGTCCTGTTAGCAATCTAACTGATTTTGCAGTCAATTATCACAGCGGGGCACTAATACATTTCTATCTCGGCAGGAGGATGACTATTGTTTTACAAAGTGCCAGGTCTCCAGGAACGGGCCATATGGAATGGAGACTTCTGCCGAGCCAGATGGGACCTCTCAGACGCTGCTCATCTTTAAAGAGCAGTTGCCAGCACACAAATCAATGATGTCAATGGCCGGGCTATGCTGCACTTCTCAAAGAGGTTCAATATGCAAAAAGTAAACAGGGAAGAAAAATCCATTTGCATTCTAATTGTGAAAGGGAAGGGATTTTTTTGATTTTCTAAAATTGTTTGAAGAAATAATCCTTTATCCGAGTCTAGTGGCTGCCAAACTGTTCGGTAAGACGATATAGCAAATATTGAAAATAAACACCAGGCCATTTTTTTCTTTCGACCACATTGCCAATTTTTTTTTTTCTTATTTATTTTCTTAAATCCGCAAAATTCAAATTTGATAAATTTATTATTCACAGTAAGAGTGGGTCTGTTACCGATATTTGCAGTATAATCTGTATAAGTTCATGTATCCCCCGTCAGATCATTTTTACTGTTTTATTACATCATTTTGCAGTAAATTTCAGTTTGAAGCTAATTTGGGAATTTATTATTTGCAATTTTTTTTCCATCTTTCTAGTTTTTTTTGAGGAATAGTTCCATGCACCAATTTACTAAGTGTTCAAAGGGGTTGTCCAGGGAGTTCAATTTTTTTCCTTCGGGTCATATGAGTGGAACCAGCCCCAAATCTTGGGGTCACTCCAACTCCTCCTTCCTCTCCTGCCTTCACAGCTGACTACACTAAAAGCAAGCCCCCATATAGTAAAGCCAGCCCCCAAAGGAGTGAGGGGGCAGAGCAACCCAGAGCTGGTTCTGATCACATGACCTTGAAATCGGAATCAAGATGGAACCCTCGGAAGTAGAATGAAGAAACCACTGGAGGAAAGAAGGTAAATATAATTCCCTGGACAATCCCTTTAATAAATGTTGCATTGAAAATAGGAGTATAAGAAAGATAAATTCTGCAGTGTTGATCCAGAAAAAGGCAAAAACTCCTATAAGATGTATTAGAGATCCATAAACCAAGGGGGTTGGTCAGAGCCATAATATGTCATGTTATGTTCTACAACCCTGTTCACACTTATTGGAAAATTTACATAAAGTTTCAGGCTATGGCTCCCAACTGAAATAAGTGGCAGGTCACGGATTTGTGGTGGCGACACCCACAGAACATCAATATAACAGCCTCCGACTTCTGCCATGAACATACCGTACCTTTTGGGTAGGTTCACATGGCGGAATTTTTGCGGTAGAATCTGCCACAAAAAATCCGCCTACCATTCATTTCAATGGAAGGCAGACACTTCTTATTCTGCTAGCTGAAAAAATCAGAAGAAATAGAAAAACATCCTTCCCGATCTTCGGACAGATTCCACCCGAACTTTCCATTGCAGCAAAATCCTTTGTGAACGTAACCTCAAATGCTTTTCTGAGTTACAGATATTAGAATATATCCTTAGAATTGGTCATCAGCCTCAGATCAGTGCGGGGCCGACACCTGGCACCCCTGCTGATCAGCTGTTCCCAATAGATTCATTCTCTGTAATGGCCAGGCCAGGTTATCACAGCAGTCACTTGGCTTGGCCTCTATACAGAGAAAGGCACTGAGCTCTGTTAGTTCAGGTGACAATGGTTTCTGGGAACAGCTGATCGGTGAGGGTGCCTGGCATTTGCCCATGGCGGAGAAAAATGGGGTGTTTTACAGTCACAGCAAAATAGATGGGATTCTAGCTAATCCCACCCCCATTTTCCTGTAAAATATGTGCAGTGGACATGCAGTCATTTCCAAAACCATTGCAGTTTTGGAAATCGCAGCCTGTCAATTATACTTATGGAAACGCCGGCAGTTTCCCAATAGGTATAATGGAAGCAGAAAGTCTGCAGAGGAAACCTCAGTGAACTTTCTGTGCAAAGTGCTGCAGGAATAAGCGCCATGTGTTGCCGCCGTGTGGGGATTTAGCCTTAAGCTGCAGCAAAGATATTTCCATTGTCTCCTTGTTGCATCTCACTAAGCAAGTTAGATCGGTCCTGTATGGAAAGTGTCAGTTAAAAAATTATGCAAAAATTTGCACAAAAAGAGTCTAAAATGTTTCAATTTATCAATGGTTTGCATCTTAAAGGGAGTATGTCACCAGACTACAACATATCAACCCAGCCTTGCAGTTACATAGGTTAATGTCACCAGACCCAGCATATCACCCCAGCCCTGAAGATAGATAGGTTAGTGTCACAAGAACCAGCATATCACCCCAGCCCTGCAGATAGATAGGTTAATGTCACCAGACCCAGCATATCACCCCAGCCCTGAAGATAGATAGGTTAGTGTCACCACAACCAGCATATCACCGCAGCCCTGCAGATAGATAGGTTAGTGTCACAAGAACCAGCATATCACCCCAGCCCTGCAGATAGATAGGTTAGTGTCACCAGACCCAGCATCTCATCCCAGCCCTGCAGATAGATAGGTTAGTGTCACCAGAACCAGCATATCACCGCAGCCCTGCAGATAGATAGGTTAGTGTCACCAGACCCAGCATCTCATCCCAGCCCTGCAGATAGATAGGTTAGTGTCACCAGAACCAGCATATCACCCCAGCCCTGCAGATAGATAGGTTAGTGTCACCAGGCCCAGCATATCACCCCAGCCCTGCAGATAGATAGGTTAGTGTCACCAGAACCAGCAGATCACCGCAGCCCTGCAGATAGATAGGTTAGTGTCACCAGAACCAGCATATCACCCCAGTCCTGCAGATAGATAGGTTAGTGTCACCAGACCCAGCATATCATCCCAGCCCTGCAGATAGATAGGTTAGTGTCACCAGACCCAGCATATCACCCCAGCCCTGCAGATAGATAGGTTAGTGTCACCAGACCCAGCATATCACCCCAGCCCTGCAGATAGATAGGTTAGTGTCACCAGTATCCAGCATATCACCCCAGCCCTGCAGATAGATAGGTTAGTGTCACCAGAACCAGCATTTCACCCCAGTCCTGCAGATATATAGGTTAGTGTCACCAGAACCAGCATATCACCCCAGCCCTGCAGATAGATAGGTTAGTGTCACCAGAACCAGCATATCACCCCAGCCCTGCAGATAGATAGGTTAGCGTCACCAGGCCCAGCATATCACCCCAGCCCTGCAGATAGATAGGTTAGCATCACCAGAACCAGCATATCACCCCAGCCCTGCAGATAGATAGGTTAGTGCACCAGACCCCGCATTTCCCCCCAGCCCTGCAGATAGATAGGTTAGGGTCACCAGACCCAGCATATCACCCCAGCCCTGCAGATAGGTTAGGGTCACCAGAACCAGCATATCACCCCAGCCCTGCAGATAGCTAGGTTAGTGTCACCAGACCCCAGCATATCACCCCAGCCCTGCAGATAGATAGGTTAGTGTCACCAGACCCAGCATATCACCCCAGCCCTGCAGATAGATAGGTTAGTGTCACCAGAACCAGCATATCACCCCAGCGCTGCAGATAGATAGGTTAGTGTCACCAGAACCAGCGTATCACCCCAGCCCTGCAGATAGATAGGTTAGTGTCACCAGAACCAGCATATCACCCCAGCCCTGCAGATAGGTTAGTGTCACCAGAACCAGCATATCACCCCAGTCCTGCAGATAGATAGGTTAGGGTCACCAGAACCAGCATATCACCCCAGCCCTGCAGATAGATAGGTTAGGGTCACCAGAACCAGCATATCACCCCAGCCCTGCAGATAGATAGGTTAGTGTCACCAGACCCCAGCATATCCCCCCGCCCACCCCAGCCCCCCCCCCGCAGGGGAGAGGGGGGGGGGCCCCCACCCCCCCCACCCCCCCCCCCCCCCGCAGATAGATAGGTTAGGGTCACCAGAACCAGCATATCACCCCAGCCCTGCAGATAGATAAGTTAGTGTCACCAGACCCAGCATATCACCCCAGCCCTGCAGATAGATAGGTTAGTGTCACCAGAACCAGCATATCACCCCAGCCCTGCAGATAGATAGGTTAGTGTCACCAGAACCAGCATATCACCCCAGCCCTGCAGATAGATAGGTTAGTGTCACCAGAACCAGCATATCACCCCAGCCCTGCAGATAGATAGGTTAGCATCACCAGAACCAGCATATCACCCCAGCCCTGCAGATAGATAGGTTAGCATCACCAGAACCAGCATATCACCCCAGCCCTGCAGATAGATAGATTAGGGTCACCAGAACCAGCATATCACCCCAGCCCTGCAGATAGATAGATTAGGGTCACCAGACCCAGCATATTACCCCAGCCCTGCAGATAGATAGGTTAGTGTCACCAGACCCCAGCATATCACCCCAGCCCTGCAGATAGATAGGTTAGTGTCACCAGAACCAGCGTATCACCCCAGCCCTGCAGATAGATAGGTTAGTGTCACCAGAACCAGCATATCACCCCAGCCCTGCAGATAGATAGGTTAGTGTCACCAGAACCAGCATATCACCCCAGCCCTGCAGATAGATAGGTTAGTGTCACCAGAACCAGCATATCACCCCAGCCCTGCAGATAGGTTAGTGTCACCAGACCCAGCATATCACCCCAGCCCTGCAGATAGATAGGTTAGTGTCACCAGAACCAGCATATCACCCCAGTCCTGCAGATAGATAGGTTAGGGTCACCAGAACCAGCATATCACCCCAGCCCTGCAGATAGATAGGTTAGGGTCACCAGAACCAGCATATCACCTCAGCCCTGCAGATAGATAAGTTAGTGTCACCAGACCCAGCATATCACCCCAGCCCTGCAGATAGATAGGTTAGTGTCACCAGAATCAGCATATCACCCCAGCCCTGCAGAAAAAAACAGGGGGGGGTTTACAGTCACAGCAAAATGGATGAGATTCTAGCTAATTCCACCCCCACTTTGCTGTAAAATACGCACAGCGGACACGCAGTGATTTCCAAAACCGTTGCAGTTTTGGAAATCGCAGCATGTCAATTATACTTATGGAAATGCCGGCGGTTTCCCTATAGGTATAATGGAAGCAGAAAGTCTGCAGAGGAAACCTGTGTGAACTTTTTGTGCAAAGTGCTGCAGGAATAAGTGCGATGTGTTGCTGCCGCGTGGGGCTTTAGCCTTAAGCTGCAGCAAAGATATTTCCGTTGTCTCCTTGTTGCATCTCACTAAGCAAGTTAGATCGGTCCTGTATGGAAAGTATCAGTTAAAAAATTATGCAAAAATTTGCACAAAAAGAGTCTAAAATGTTTCAATTTGTCCATGGTTTGCATCTTAAAGGGAGTATGTCACCAAACTCCAACATATCAACCCAGCCCTGCAGATAGATAGGTTAGTGTCACCAGAATCAGTAGATCACCCCAGTGCTGCAGATAGATAGGTTAGTGTCACCAGAGGGGGGGGGGGGGGGAGAGGTAGGCGACCGCCCCCCGGCGCGGGGGGCCCGAACCAGCATATCACCCCAGCCCTGCAGATAGATAGGTTAGTGTCACCAGAACCAGCATATCACCCCAGCCCTGCAGATAGATAGGTTAGTGTCACCAGAACCAGCATATCACCCCAGCCCTGCAGATAGATAGGTTAGTGTCACCAGAACCAGCATATCACCCCAGCCCTGCAGATAGATAGGTTAGTGTCACCAGACCCCAGCATATCACCCCAGCCTGCAGATAGATAGGTTAGTGTCACCAGACCCAGCATATCACCCCAGCCCTGCAGATAGATAGGTTAGTGTCACCAGACCCCAGCATATCACCCCAGCCTGCAGATAGATAGGTTAGTGTCACCAGACCCAGCATATCACCCCAGCCCTGCAGATAGATAGGATAGTGTCAACTGAATCATACAGTGTCTTCCTCTTATGAATTGCTGTCTCCTTTGCAAAGATATCACTATTATTGTCAATATGCAGATGAGCTCTTTGGAGCAACAAGGCTGATATCTCAGTAACAGAGGCAGCAATTCACATGGGGAAAAACTGTATGATTCAGGTGACCCTAACCTATCTATCTGCAGGACTGGGTTTATATATTGGGTTCTGATATCACTGGTAAACAAAGTATTGCAGCCGCCGTGCATTTATCGGCCACATGCCGCAGTGCAATCACAGCCTCCGCCACCCCTATTGCTGACTTCGTACCAGCGTTTCTCCATGTCCTTCTATGAATAGGGTCACAGCCATAGGGATACGGCAGATTTCTGCTCGGGATCCATAATTAGCTCTTCCATTTCCTATTCTGTCAGCATCTATTGACTCAAGCGAAGAAAGTGCAAATGGGGAGAAGTGAGTCAGTAAAAGAGCGGAACCGTCTAATGACCCCGAGACAAAGATACAGACTTGGTGATAAAGCTCCGGCATCGATTACATGAGGGCATTGTCCTCCGCGCGGGATAAAAATATTAAAGGAAATTAAATCTCAATTGTTCTCCTGAATTCACAATTCACATGTCAACACGCAGGAAGAAGGAGGTGACCGGATTACCGAGGAAAATATATTTCTATTTACCACATTCCTGCTCATAGCCTTAGTGCATTTTTAACTATGCAAAGAGACTTGTAGTTCTATAGTTAGCCAGGAGGGCGGCGGCATGGGACCAGCAAGTCTATGGGAAGTGCAATGGGAAACCCTAGAAAACAGTGCAGTGATAATATGGCCTACACCACGCAATAAGCAGCCCATGTTATAGTCTATAGAACAGGCAGTGACGTTGCTTTTGAAGAACTACTAACCCCAGCATGTAACTCAGCACCAACCGCAGCCCAGCCTATGTTCACATTGTATACCCAGGCTTGGGCTGCTCTTTATCTGCTGCTGTATTTGGTCAGTTCCTGTACGTTCCTCCACCGCTGAGCACTCAGCTGATTCCTTCCGTCCAACATCCATAACAAGGCCCGGATCACTTTCCTGAGCTCCGGCCTCCTACTGTTTACTCCGGGCTGGAACAAAGGACAGGATGGAAGGAGATTTCCGATAAGCCGAGATCTACACCAGGTCACGGCCTTGGATTAAACTGGAGGGGAAATATGAGGTCGTGGATTATTGTATAGTGACGCTGATATTCCAAGTTTACGCCTGATCGACCAACCCCGCATTACTCTGCTGTGAACACTAGGGGCAATGTGCTCTGTGGTAGCCAACTGAACAAGTGACATCACCGAGGTGTAAAATTTTCAGGAAATTGATAGGATTTGGGATTACGTCATCTTAATCTTAAAGTCATCTAAAATCTTAAAGAGACCCTGACGATAAAAAATAATATATATCATGATAAGCTTCGTCTTCCTGTTTGAAGTGTATATGAATTTTTTTTTGGTAAAGCAAAATAATGGGAATATATTTACAATGTTTGTAACAGTTTGGCCATTGTTTCTTCTTTATAGGAGAATTCCCATCATAAGAACAGGGGGTCACATTTTCGCCTATTTTTGGAACTCCCATAGAAGTGAATGGAGAGAGATGCGCATGCGCAGCTTCCTCTCCAGTCGCTGGAGCCAAAGATGGGGGTCAGTGACTGCCTTGTTCATAAAAAGTGGGACCCATATCTAGTAGATGAATGTGGCACATCTTATGCTCAAACTCCTACATCTCCATGGTTCCCCCATAACAATGCCAGTCACACAGTTATCTATTCCATTCCAAGGCTCCGTCGTAGGGTCCGTCAAAAATCGCAATTTGTGTTCGTCCAGCGGTTTCAGTTAAAAAGAACGGACATCCGATGGACCCCATTAATGGTTTCATTCAGTACCGCTATTTTAGTGATCCAATTGTCCGTTGTTCTGGTCCTCCGATGGACCGCGAGAATGCACACCCCGAAACTGGTGTAAATATAATGTACTGTGCAGAAACGATAAGTAAACGTTGTGGTCTGTAATGTCTTTTGCTCTGGTCCAGAGGCCGAATGCTTTATAGGAAGTCTGGTCTGAGGTCTGGATATATATACTGTATATTGGGGTCTGAATCCATTTGGGGGGCTGATATGGAGACTGTATTTATTTAGAGGTGGGGTGTGGGGTCTGAAATCACGAAGAGGTTGATATTATTCAGTTCCTAATCATCTGCCTCCTAAATGAGGTTCTGCAGCAGCTGAGGTACACATTGTTATTGTTTTGTCTTTTTACGTTTAATAAAGTTTTATATGTTCTCGCCAATAACCTATAAACCAATCGGTCTGATCCGAACATCCTCTTAGGGTCTTGACTGTCTCCAGTCTCAGCACCTTGGAGAGTGTAAAGTCCTCGGAGGCGCAGTAGCTGAGCAGTGTGAATTATACAAGGCTTTAAATATTTTATATTCACAGTTTACACAACTGTAAAAGACGCTTTATAAGGAGCCATTGTGAGGAGTCCTCCGATTATATGACCTGTGATAAAATATACCGCCCGAGGCGTATGTGGCTATTAAGACGCCGCCACTTGTGGCTCACCACAGCTCACCGCCTGCGGACAGCGTGAAGACTTCTCATATACAACTTAAAGGGGAACTCCACCCTTAAACGTCCCTTGTTATCTAGATGGATGGAAGGATCTCTGCCGACTCATGTCTTAATATATGATTATATTCTGAGACAAAGCTCTAAATAGACATGGGCATAAATTTAAAGGGATTCTCCACTTTTGACATTCCATACTTATGAGAAGAGTGCCTTAATAATAAGCTTATTACAAAGTGTCCTCCTGCTGGAACCCCCCTGATTTTTTGTAGTCTGGGAAGAACTGTAAGGATGTATTTTTCCTGCAGCGCCACCACAGGGGAAATGAAGCATTACACAATATGCATTCTGACCAATAGGATGTCTGAGTAATACAGGACAGGATGGGTCCTCCAGAGCAGAAGACACTCTTTGTAACCGATAAAATTCTATCTACCTGCACTTACCACTAGGGGGAGCTCAGAAATCACCTATAACTTTTCCCCCCCATTGGGAAACAAGGAATACCTTCAGGACAGAATCCGGTCCAGGCTACAGATGAGCGAATTGTTTGGTAATGAACCTGCTTCATTATGAATTTTCCAAAAATTTCTGGTTCGACAGAATCCAAAATTTTTAGGGTTTGCCCAATCATTATTATTCTCTGGGGTCTCTTCAGATCCCAGAGTATAAGATTCAGAGCCCTGGGAAAACATGTGGACCTGACATGTATGAAATAATTGTGAATTTTCTTAAATCTGTGTTAGGTCGTTCCTCTTTTATTCTTCCTGGAAATGTATGACTAAGGCAACAATTGAGCATTACCAATCGCATCGTTGATTGCCATGTCCTTACACAGTTTGATACTGTCATAACAGTGATAGCATAGTCAGACTGTGCAAGGATAAACTATTATTCATATATTTCCAAGAGGAATAACAGAGGGAAAAACACTATCTGATTCAGGTAACCTAAATGACAAACTCACTTCTGCTACATCTGTCCATATTTGCACATCTTGCAGTCCCTATGCCCAGTGCATTGGGTAAATATTAAGTGTCCCAATAAACTGTCTATAAGTTCCTAAGACAAACACCTTACCTCTGCTCTGGGCTAGGCACGTCTTATTACAGCAGAGCCAGGATGTTCTAACAGGAAAATCTTGAATGACATCCAAAGTGAACTTTCACTTATTTCTCTACATGTCAGCACCAGTCACTGCCGGGACCCGTCAGCTGGTGATACCAGCTGTAGCTGAGCTAACCAGGTGAGCCGCCCTACTGGCACAGGTACAATATGGCGGTCTACATGCACATAATACAGAAAAGGCTCATTCCACCTATAAAGATAACAATATCATAAGATTTCCTGTGATAATATAACCGCCATTGTGTATCCATATAAAAAATCCACCACTTCCAGTAACAGAGTCATAAACATAGATATTCCTTCTGTAGTATATCACTTAAATCTGAAAACAATCCTCGCCCTCTGAATGAACCGCCGGCCTGTACTTTGATGCGTAATATCTGCATTGTGTATGAGAGTCATTTACAACTTCCTGTAGCTATTTTGGTCAGTGTTTTAGTTCTAGGTACAGGTTACACATTCCACCGTAATTGGTGCAAAACACTTTCATCTTATTGAGAAGTAGGGAACCTGCGAGGAGCCTCCATATCCTCTAGTGGTAGCATCGAACAAAGGTCATCATCTGGTATTACTTATACTGTAAGTGTAGGGGATGTACTAAAGGCGGAGACTGTATCTACATTTATTAGCTAAATCCTTCTCCTGCTACTACAAGGGGCAGTATTATAGTAGTTATATTCTTGTACATAGGAGCAGTATTATAGTAGTTATATTCTTGTACATAGGAGTAGTATTATAGTAGTTATATTCTTGTACATAGATGTAGTATTATAGTAGTTATATTCTTGTACATAGGAGGAGTAGTATAGTAGTTATATTCTTGTACATAGGGGCAATATTATAGTAGTTATATTCTTGTACATAGGAGCAGTATCATAGTAGTTATATTCTTGTACATAGGAGGCAGTATTATAGTAGTTATATTCTTGTACATAGGAGCAGTATTATAGTAGTTATATTCTTGTACATAGGAGGCAGTATTATAGTAGTTATATTCTTGTACATAGGAGGCAGTATTATAGTAGTTATATTCTTGTACATAGGAGCAGTATTATAGTAGTTATATTCTTGTACATAGGAGCAGTATTATAGTAGTTATATTCTTGTACATAGGAGGTAGTACTATAGTAGTTATATTCTTGTACATAGGAGCAGTATTATAGTAGTTATATTTTTGTACATAGTGGGCAGTATTATAGTAGTTATATTCTTGTACATAGGAGGTAGTATTATAGTAGTTATATTCTTGGACATAGGAGGTAGTATTATAGTAATTATATTCTTGTACATAGTGGGCAGTATTATAGTAGTTATATTCTTGTACATAGGAGCAGTATTATAGTAGTTATATTCTTGTACATAGGAGGTAGTATTATAGTAGTTATATTCTTGTACATAGGGGCAGTATTATAGTAGTTATATTCTTGTACATAGTGGGTAGTATTATAGTAGTTATATTCGTGTCATGGGGGCAGTATTATAGTAGTTATATCTTGTACATAGGAGCAGTATTATAGTAGTTATATTCTTGTACATAGGGGGCAGTATTATAGTAGTTATATTCTTGTACATAGGGGGTAGTATTATAGTAGTTATATTCTTGTACATAGGAGCAGTATTATAGTAGTTATATTCTTGTACATAGTGGGCAGTATTATAGTAGTTATATTCTTGTACATAGGAGCAGTATTATAGTAGTTATATTCTTGTACATAGGAGGTAGTATTATAGTAGTTATATTCTTGTACATAGGAGGAGTATTATAGTAGTTATATTCTTGTATATAGGAGCAGTATTATAGTAGTTATATTCTTGTACATAGTGGGCAGTATTATAGTAGTTATATTCTTGTACATAGTGGGCAGTATTATAGTAGTTATATTCTTGTATATAGGAGCAGTATTATAGTAGTTATATTCTTGTACATAGTGGGCAGTATTATAGTAGTTATATTCTTTTACATAGGAGCAGTATTATAGTAGTTATATTCTTGTACATAGTGGGCAGTATTATAGTAGTTATATTCTTGTACATAGGAGCAGTATTATAGTAGTTATATTCTTGTACATAGTGGGCAGTATTATAGTAGTTATATTCTTGTATATAGGAGCAGTATTATAGTAGTTATATTCTTGTACATAGGAGGTAGTATTATAGTAGTTATATTCTTGTACATAGGAGCAGTATTATAGTAGTTATATTCTTGTACATAGGGGCAGTATTATAGTAGTTATATTCTTGTACATAGGAGCAGTATTATAGTAGTTATATTCTTGGACATAGGAGTAGTATTATAGTAGTTATATTCTTGTATATAGGAGCAGTATTATAGTAGTTATATTCTTGTAGGGGGTTGTTCTCATAGGAGCAGTATTATAGTAGTTATATTCTTGGACATAGGAGTAGTATTATAGTAGTTATATTCTTGTATATAGGAGCAGTATTATAGTAGTTATATTCTTGTACATAGGAGGTAGTATTATAGTAGTTATATTCTTGTACATAGGAGCAGTATTATAGTAGTTATATTCTTGTACATAGGAGGTAGTATTATAGTAGTTATATTCTTTTTTTTTTTTTTTTTTTTTGTTTGGGGGGGGGGTTTTTTTTTGTTTTGTTTTGGTGTGTGGTGGGGGTATTTTAGTGGTTATATTTTTGTGCATGGGGGGGGTTTTTTAGTGGATATATTTTTGTCTGGGGTGTTTTAGTGATATTTCTTGTACATAGGAGGCAGTATTATAGTAGTTATATTCTTGTACATAAGGAGCAGTATTATAGTAGTTATATTCTTGTACATCGGGGGCAGTATTATAGTAGTTATGTTCTGGTATATAGTGGCAGTAGGTATGACCACAACCTCTTATTCCCTATAGTCACATCCTTTTTTCGCTCCAATATTTATAATGGAGTTTTACCCCTGTAGACATTGCTGTAGTGACCTGACATAGGCCTATAGAACATCCTTTCAGCCCTGTTGTCAGTATATGTTCTGTGCTGTTACATGTTCATAGGCTGTGCAGCTACAATGACAATGGTACTTTATAGGTAATATATCCTATTGTATGTTTGCACATCCACAGCTTTTAATAGAGGCTATCTGGAATTTTTTCTGGTATATAGGTCAGTGGCGGCCTTACTTGTACATTTCTCTTCTATTACTATAATACCAGATTATATGACAGTGTTATTTTCTGGATTATCAAATTGTCAGATTATAGGACTTTTGCTGATTTCCTAGTACTTCACTATAATACATGAGAATTCTTCCATAGCGCTTCTTTCAGGACGCTGGCTAATGTTGTGTGACATACGGTTGGGTTTTTCACACCTCCGGGGGCTTATTCCTATATTTTAGAGGGTGCTTTTCCATTTTACACACAAGCAACCAGTGCCGGCTTCATGCTGGCGATCATCTGTTAGCTCTTGGGCAAAGGAGCTGATCTGTGTAACAGATGTACCCTGAGGGACTGACAAACGCCC
Organism: Leptodactylus fallax; assembly: GCA_947044405.1. NCBI lineage: Eukaryota > Metazoa > Chordata > Amphibia > Anura > Leptodactylidae > Leptodactylus > Leptodactylus fallax. The sequence goes on along the minus strand of CAMRHE010000387.1, from coordinate 627,072 downwards.
CAGGGGGGCAGTATGACATAGCAGGCATCACCAGCCAAGACAATGGGCAGCTTTGGCTTTGGCTGGAATGTATTGAATGACAACATGCAGAGATCCAACAGCCGTTCCCTACCAGCTGTGATGAGGAGGGGGGCAGAAATGAGCCGCTGCAAATTGGGATACAACAGAGCTCTGTATACATACGGGGGGCGCCAACAGTGTGAATGACTTATGCAACTCGTGCAGCCCATAGCAAGTGCCATGATGGAGCACAACAAATGCCTGGAGGTGGCGGAGCAGCTCTCTGCAAGGAACATGATAAATGAGCATTATATCCGACCCATGGGGGGCTCCAAAAAGCTTTATTAACAGTTTTCTGAATATAATAGACACAATCACATTATTCTCTCTGTAATTCCCATCCCAGGAGTCAGCAGCTCCATACATTAGAATACATTATATACACTTGTAAGATGGAGGTGCAATATTCAGAGGCAAAACACAAAGCTCCTGCCTTTCCCATACACCATGTATAATACCGGTGTGCTCATATGTGCAGAGGGAGCTAAAGGTACACATGCTACCTCTATATATCTGTATATACACTATAGCTGTGCCACTGTCTTATAAGATGATCTTTATTTGCTATTTTCAGTGTACAAATAAGACCTCTAACAAAATGTATATGTAATAAAATCAGACAATACAATTACAAAAAAATTAATTAATATAATTAAATTAACTATTGAAATATATATAATTACTATACTATATAATATGTATGCATATATATATAATAACTATAAAATGTATATATATATATATTTCTCTGTGGGTGACCCAGCATATTCGCATATTTTTTGTCTCTTTGAAGATTAACTTTTTGGAGCAATGAGGGCATCACTACTTACTCACTTGGAGCAATGGCAACTCCCTTATTGCTCATTTGCATATTGACAAACCCGACTATATCTTGGCAATGGAGGCAGCGATTCACAAGCGGAGAACACTGTATGATTTAGGTGACACTAACCTATCTATCTGCAGGGCTGGGGTGATATGCAGGGTACTGGTGACACTAACCTCTACTGGGGGGTTGGGGGGGGGGGGGTGTGGGTTTTGGGCCTTTTTTTTTGCGGGGGTGGGGTGATTGCTGGTCTGGTGACACTAACCTATCTATCTGCAGGGCTGGGGTGATATGCAGGGTGGTGGTGACACTAACCTATCTATCTGCAGGGCTGGGGTGATATGCTGGGTCTGGAGACACTAACCTATATCTGCAGGGCTGGGGTGATATGCTGGTTCTGGTGACCCTAATCTATCTATCTGCAGGGCTGGGGTGATATGCTGGTTCTGGTGACACTAACCTATCTATCTGCAGGGCTGGGGTGATATGCTGGGGTCTGGTGACACTAACCTATCTATCTGCAGGGCTGGGGTGATATGCTGGGTCTGGAGACACTAACCTATATTTGGGGGGGGGGGGTGATATGCTGGTTCTGGTACCCTAATCTACTATCTGCAGGGCTGGGGTGATATGCAGGGTACTGGTGACACTAACCTATCTATCTGCAGGGCTGGGGTGATATGTTGGGGTCTGGTGTCACACTAACCACTACTGCGGGCTGGGGGGGGGGGGGGGGGGGGGTTGGGGGGTGGGGGGCTTAAGAAAACTTAGTACCCCTTCTGAGCATAACCTGATATCATTTATAACATGGTTTGTTCTTATACAGCAGAGGGGCCTCCGCAGGTACCAGGGTCCAGGTGCATATGCTACCTCTGCACCCCCTATATCTATACTAGTGACTATGTTTTAGGAATCTTTGGCTTTCAGTAATACTTACACAGTTTTTGGTGGGCTTATGCCCTTAGCCAGAAGCCAATCTAAAGAAGTGGAGCTGCAGTGTAAAGTATGGAGAGAGATAAAGCAGCAGTAGCAGCTTCTGGCGACAGGTTTCAGACAATACGAATTAGATACAGCAGAGATGGAGCAGAGATAATAGTAGGGCGGTTTTGCTTTGCTCACGAGATGTCGGCATAGGCACAATAATGAGAAGACCCTTCAGATCTGGACATAAATTATTCATGACTCTAATTACATAAGGAAAACATTGCCTGGAGGCGCAAAATTACACATAGAAACAATTAGCGGTAATGTCCTTAATATTGGTTAGGATTTGATGAGGTCGGAGCCGGAGAATGCGCTTATATAAGGGGGTGTCTTAAAGGGACAGTGAACCTTGTAATAGACATTTTTCACACTGGCAATATGGCCAGGGTTCGTCAACCTCTCCACCGGCTGAAATGGCTCCCAAAGTGCTAGAATCAATGCCCCCAGGTGCCCGCTATGGCCTCTAATGACCTTACTGTCAGTCCAGGAGCAGCACCAGTGTCTGCAATAAGATTCTAAGTGATAGCAAGGTTGTCCATTTAGTTCTAGACCCTCTGCAGTCATTCACATGATTCTTCTTCTTCCTGTGCTGGAGGATAAGCGGTGCCAATTTTGCGCCACTTATCTATGTTCAATTCAAAAGCTTTAATCCCTTGATATTAAGACTGTGTTCATACCATGCCACAGCTATACATTACAGATATAGTTCAAGAATATCGCCCAACATGGTCCATTAGCCCAGTAACAGTTTAGTATACCACGCTGTATACATTTGTTTGCAATGGTCTATGATTAGAGATGGGTGAACCAATTCATTTTGAGCCGGGTTCGACCAGATTATTCCAAATTGTTTGGCTTTTAACGAAACCAAACAATTGAGGATTTGTCACAGATGAACTAAAATGGCTGCGACAACGTGCATTGCGGTAAATTATTATACCCGTAGTCATTGCTGAGGCCTGTGATTGGGCCACAATGGTCACATGGGTACGCCGAGCGTGATGACATCAGGACACTCAATGTGCCCATGTTACGTTGTGTCTGTGATTGGGTGATCTTGAGCGTATGATATAACCAAGGAGGCGGAGAGAGAGCACCAGACACCGCCTCGAGGCCCAAAAGAGGAGAGGGAAGGTGAGTATGAATGTTTTTTTATATTTTTTACACCTCCCCTGGGCCTCCACCTATAATAATGTCACTTCCTGTTTTATATGCACTTTTTTGACCCGAAGCAAATCAGGGACCCGCGCCACCCGAACTCGAAACCAAACAAATCTCTATCTATGATATATGTAGGAAAGCACTGTATAAAAAGATGGCAGCCGTATAGGAGACGGTGTCGTCCTCCACATCCTCGACGCACGGTCATAAATCTGCCCGCTTGTATCTGATCCCATATGTAATGTGACTACTCAGAATATTCCATACACAGCTGTAAGTCACTTTATAAGACACCTCAGGGCAATTGCGGTATAACCAGAGTAGTATCCGTGCGGTATTATTACTACTGTGCTGCAAAACACATGTGAATACATGCAGGGCCTACCCTGGTTATAATGCAAATGGTGGTTGTATATTAAAGTGAAGCCCTGTAGTGGGCGCTGCAGGATATATATGGCTGGATGCCATTGGGAGGTTTCTACATTCAATGACAAAAAACTGCTGATATCAGTAGTCCGCCCTGCCATGAGATACAAGACGTGTGGCTGCCATTTGTCCGGAACATAACACTGAGCTGTTAGTGTCCTCATATCAATACTAGGGGTGACCGACTGCCCTATGTGATGGCCCCCACACATCACACCAGCAGAGGACAGTGTGTCGCTCCATAGCAAAGGCAGGATTGAAGCGTCACCACGAGGCCTCCATAGTCCAACCTGACCATTGCCAGATCCCAAACAGAGCCTAGAGACGATACGGTTCCAGTAGGCCAGATTTCTCATTCACAACACCACTGCAAACAAAAGTGACGGTGTATGACTGTCAATGGCGAGACACGTATTGGTTGCCATGGCATCTGCTAAGCATCTGGGAATGGTCAGGGCAGAGACAGGGGGTGTAATGAAGGCGCCCCCTGTGTCTGAATGGTGGAAACTGTGGAAGCTGCTTGTGCTTGTCTCCGCATCAAACAATCCTCCCTACTGGTGATCTGTCTGGGCCCTCATGTCACCAACGCTCCTAACAGCTAGGTCAGATTGACCTATATGGCCGGCAATTCATGAAAACAACCATCCTGCTTACCTCATTCACAGGATGAGCCCCCTCTCATAACCTGTCAACTGAGCAAAATGTCTTCAAGTGCATCATTGAGGCATGTCTAGCAGTCAGTGATCTCTCCCTAAGAGGTACACTACCCAAAAGTAGCCTCTGAGAGTCTTTTTATAGGGCAGCGGTGGAAACACTTTTACACCCTCTTGTGGCAAGATGCAGTGTCTACTCAGAACACACCTGGAATCATTTACATATCTGAGACTTCCAGAATGAGTTTTGCAGCAATCTGAACGTTTCTGTCAGGGTGCGGTATGGTCAATGAGAGTACATCAATCAGCTGATCGCAGGGCTGGCTTCTATTTTATGCCCCATTAGGACCAGACAACCCCCTGTAAAGATGAAAGACATCTCTATATTGCACATATGGACTAAATTACACAAGTAAGACTAAGTACGGCTGCAGAGACTAATGGGAATGTACATAGTAACCCATAGAAAAGTATTCAGATCAGACCCCACCAGCATCCATCTGTCAGTCGTATGCTGCCGCGGGGGAAAAGTCTGCACCATCTTCGTTCCCATTTTGGCAGGAAACTGCTCCAGATTCCTAATATTTGTGACTGATGGAATTTCTTTCCGCGCAGTTGGCTTAACTCATCTTCCTTAAAGGGATTTTGTCAATACAGACATTTATCCCCTATCCACAAGTGTCAAATCATGGGGACCCCTGGCAGACAGAAGAATGGGGGCCAACAGTCCTCCTACATCTTCCATGTGCACTTCCCTGACCGGCACTCCATTCACATCTATGGAGCGTCCAGGACTGCAATCTCTAGAAAACTCATAGATTTTAATGGCGTGTCAGTCGGGCAAGCACACTTTCGGACTCCCATGGTCCTGATTGCTGGGGGTCCCGGGGGTTGGACCCCCATTGATCTGATACTTATCTCCTATCCTATGAGTAGGGGATAAGTGTCTGTAATGACAAAACTCCTTTAATAAAGAGGAAGAGCACTTAGAAACAAACAATGGGCTCCTTTAATTCAGTCATAGGGACGGGATTATCTTTACATTTCATTTGTGCCTCACAATAGAAATAATATATGGGCTTTGTTTTTTTTCCCAAAGCAATAGCGCCACTCTAGTACATAGGCTGCATCTGGTATTGCAGCTTAGCCACATTCAAGTGATTGCAATTTTAGATATAGCCCATAGACAACAGTGGTGCGGTCTCTTGAAAAAAAAAATGGCCCCTTGTTTCTTATTTGGTTTTCTAGAATTATGAATTGATGACCTATCCTTAGGATAGACGACCATTGTGCGATTAGTCTGACCACTAAGAGCCCCAACAGTCAGCATGATGGACCCAGTACTTGACATCCATGTGCATGAGGCTATGTCTGGTGAATCAATGGTGGCTGTATGGAGGAGTACATACTGGCCTGGATTCTTAGGAACAGTCCTGGATTTCTAGCATGGTCCCAGGTGGTCTGTCTGTGTCCTGCATTACCCAATGAAATCCTTGCTCCACACACAGCACCCTCAATCTTCGTTCTCTGCTCTGTCACTCCCAAGATGCAAGCTTGGTGGCATTGTGACTTGCAGCTTCAGTGTCGGAAGAGTAGGGTAGAGCACAGCTGCGGGTCTGGAGCAGGTTGCCACTATGGATGAGTCTTGGCTCCTTTCCCTGCCAACATGTGCCCCACAAAATGGGAGGCTGTGTAGGCAGTAGCTGGGGAGCAAGTATGACTCTTCCCATGCTCCGTACATCCATTACCCCTGTATCATTGTATAGCAAGGTTGTGCTTTAGTCGTCTTGTAAAATTGGGTGACATCTAGAGATGGCGGACCCTCACGAGATTCATTTCAACGAGTATTTATGAGGTTCAGCCCTCTGGTTAATTTCGGGCTGAATTTCTGTGGATAGAACAGAGAGTGCTATTATTAGCCTCTGGGGTATATTCTCTTCAGACCCCAGGGTATAATAATCGGAGGCCCAGGGGAGGTGAGGGAAAATAACAAACTTATACTCACCTTGCCTCACCTCTCCTGGGCATCCTTGAGGCTTCCGGTAGTCTCTCAGCGTCCTCTTCAGGCCTCTTCTGTCCTCTGGATGATGTCACGGCTGTATCTTAGTGTTGTGACGATGACACACCCCACGTGACCACTAAGGCCCAATCACAGGCCTCATGAACTGAATGACGGGCAACTTACTATAGGGTCACCTGGTCATCAGTTTTTATTGTAGAGCCACTAGACTGTGGTCATGCCTTGGCTAAGATGTGCCCATGGGGCAGCCAAAGCTCCACCACTCCGCGCACGGGCAGTATAATTTATCCTTCCATCTTTAAAACTTAGGGGTATATAAGTGCGCTACTGTGTTGGGCGCCGCTGATCGTTGTACGTTGCGTCCTCATATTCTAAAACATTAACATAACAAAATTTACTCTCCATATTTTTCTGTAAGTTCCGAGAAACACAAGTTCCATCAGCCACAGTGTTGATATATTTCTTCACGTCCGGCACATAACACAGGAACTCGCGATGGCCGCCATCGCACATCCTCCCCCTCCCCCTAACATTTAACGACCATTCGGGATCATTATTAATTTACAATGGTTGAATAACAAGAGAAAAGGAGGAAAATGACTCCATGGCGATTCTCCGAGAAGACTGTTACCTGGATTTATGGCACTGTTCATGCTCAAAATTAGAGGCATATGTCTTATGTATGCATCATTTATTAGTGCACAGAGCTATTGTAGTGGAAATTAACTCCAAAAAAATAAGAATATGTATTGGGGGCCCCAAATAAAAGGTCATTACACGCAGGATTATGCATATTAAGTGAGGGAATTCATCATGGTGGAATAGTTCATGTTTAGTTTCCATAAACGAAGATGTCTAAGAAGACAATACAACAGCGGATATTAGGAAATATAAAAGGGTAGTAATATGGACAGTAGCATGCCAAAGTTTTAGGCAGGTGTGGAAAAAGTGCTGCAAGAATATTTTCAAAAATAGGAATGTTAAATTTTGTCAATTAACCCAATGAAGTGAATAGGGAGAGGATCGTCCCACAGTTTCATTTCGGGCCAAACTTCTTCTGTCCGTTCCTGGACTGCTATTGTTATACTGTGACATATCTTGAAACCCAAGAGTATAATAAGCAGAGGCCCAAGGGAGATGCAGTCATAGCATCTGGTTCACTTTGGGTCTCTTCTGGCCCCCTGATTCAAATCCGTGGCTCCAAGGACCGCTGAGGCCTGTGATTGGGCAAGTATGTTACTGCGCCGCACATATGATTTGGCCTTAGTGGTCCCCCAGGGCCACTGACGTCATTCCGGGTTCTGGAAGAGGACCAAAGAGGAAGGAGACCCACGATGGAGCCCTGGAGAGGTGAGTAAGACTGGTTGTTATATTTACTCACCTTCCCCAGGCCTTCAATTATTATACTCCGGGGTCTAAAGAGACCTGAGAATATACCCAAAATTTTTGAAAATTCGTAATGATCCCGACTCGTTACAATTGCTTCACAGAAACCAAGGAGTGATTGAATAAAATCTAATTTGGTGTGCCTTCCATCAATTCTTCTCAGTACTTGCAGACAGTTTTTGGCAGAACTGGACAGGGAGGTTGTTCCCGTCGCCATCTTGGAGAACTGAGCACAGATCTTCCGTGGATGTAGGCTTGCTCCAATCCATCTGTCTCTTCACGTCATCCAAGACAGACTTCTTTCATTCGGGAAAGAAGCCACCACCAGAAATGTCTGGCACCAACTTACTCTACTACTCCCTATTTAGGACACATGCATGCTCAGCCAAGACAAAAGTTTGTCATTATAGGATTGGGAGGAACATGCCTGCTCTGCTAATACTTTTTTAAGATGTGTGGGCACCTTAAGACGGAGATGTCCCAGTATTGAGATGGCTCTGGAGGTAATAAGAGTCCTTTATAACTTAATATTCCTGAGAACATGTAGATGACGCTGACAGTAAACAAAGCATGAATACACGCCGCGGCTAATGCAAGGACTCGGGTGGCCAAAGGAAAATTACCTTTCTCCTAGTGTTCCCTCACTACACTATTCAAGTCGACATTAGGAATGAGGAAAGATAAAAATGAGTTCTTGTCAAAACTTGACTGTACACTTTGTACATTGTGGAAAAAATGCCAGAACCCTTCCCTGCTATTCTCCTGTACTTGGCTGTAACGCAAAGAAAGATACTGAGATTACACAAGAGCCGCTACAATGTAGGGATTACACGTCTGATGGAGGGAACTCTACAGGATTTACAAGTCATTTGTTACAGAGTATGATCAGCGGGTGAGCACATAACATGAGGACTAATGTGTGACAGCAGCCGCCTCCGACCTGTGACTCTCCAGCTGCTGCAAATCTACTGAAGATCCTACTAAATGACTTGAGAAGTATTTCATTATATTCCTTATTGTATGGAACCAGTTGTAACTTTAAGTGGGTTATACCAATGTGGCTGGATCTAGGTAGACGGTACATGCTTCAACTCATTCTAGTGAGGGAGATGAGATTGTTGCGTCCCTTAGAGTGTTAATATCACTTGCGAGTGGGAAATTTTTGGATAGACCTCATAGCTAAGACTAGGAGGACCTATGAGCCTCAGGTCAGGTCTAACGACAACCCATAGGAGCCTGGGTTGGGCAATTGTGGGTATATACAGTATATTTCTGTGGAAGAGAAAGAGCCCATGTTTTTAGATGACTGCCAGACCTACAGACTCGAAACATCCCCAGGGAAAAAAACATCTCCAATTCTTTGCTCCAGCCCAGTGGTATACTATGTTGTGCCTCCATATTTTATGAAGATTGTTGTTTCTACTGTTCATCTGCCTTGTTGCAAGCTTCAATAAAACTATGAATTGCTTGCACCATTGTCTCCTGAGTCCTCAATCCTGCACCAAGGGCATCCAAATCACCATCAGGCGGGAGACTTACTACAGGGAGTGCCCTGGGTGAAACTACCAACACCATCCTCCACACCACAGTCCCCCTCTTCACCATTACACCAGTTCCTGATGTATATAATAAGTCATTGAGATTCATCAGGTGTCGCTGCATCCATTGTATAACATACTGAATTCGTCAATCTGTTGTGGTTTCTATTATGAATGAAAACCACAATGCAAGTGTGAACACGGACTAAATTCTCTGTGTACAATATACCCTTTAGGCTGGAAACTGTGCCAAAACTGTGCTACACTGACTCATGCATCATATGTCTTGAAAGGGTCTTGAGAATACAAAAAGGAGGTCTTATCTTCACCAATCTTCTCGACTACCAAAATGTCACCATGAATCTCAAAAGTGGCAACACGGTTCACTCATGTAGACACATCGTAGGCTGATCGGTGACCAGGCATGATGTCAGAAGTATCAAGAGTCAATATTCCTAGTCAGTAACAAGAAATTAACCAGTTCAGAGTCAATAACCTCCATCAAAATGGCACCAAGGACAGAAGGTTCAGAAGATTATGACATAATACTGTGGAAGCCTCTTAGGATGAAACAAAGATTTCCAGGGTGTAGGAGAAGTTTTATAGATGAGTCTAAGTCTGATCAGTCTTGACGTTGAGTTTCTGATAGACTAAAGTAAAGCCAACTTGGTTGATAATGGGGTATCCCCAACTCAGCAAATAATGACCAATTGTTAGAAAATGACATCATCTACTAAATTATGGGGGGGGGTCCTTCCAGTGACACAGGGGCTGTGTCAATCTATGACCCTCTTCAGCACCCAGTCGGTGGCTTATTGAAAGGAAAAAGCTGAAAAGGACTCAAAGAGGTCATCCACTTTTTATGATGGTCTATTCTTAAGTTGGGTCATCATTTTTGGATTGGTGATGGTCCTACTGTCAAGACCCACACAGATCGTCTGTTTTCACTGGACCTGCCGGGAGCTGAAGTGCTCCTATGACCATTATAATGAAGCACTGCAGCTCTGGACATGTAAACAATGCTGGGAACCACAGTCCTGGGAAAACAGCTGATTGGCTTGGGTCCCAAAAGTTGGTCCCCTACTGATGTAAAAGTGATGATGACCCATCATAAGGATAGGCCACCAAATTTTAAAAAAAGTATGTAACCACGTTAACCTCTTTGTTCTTGCATAGATGCCAGTGGTTGGCCAATTGTTGGCATAACCCGTACTTGACAACTCTCTTGGAATCATCAGGAATTCATGGAAGAGGGGAGACCTCCCAGACTATTACATGGGCAGGCAAATCTTTGGGGTACCATGTCCTAAATTATAATTTCTCCTCATAGTCTCAGTCTTTTTCATATCGGGCGTGAACACAGACAACATCCTGATACTGGGCCAGCATGATAACAATGTCCATGGTGTTGCCCTGAAGTGAAGAAGTCTGGGGTCTGGATATGTTTAATGAGTCTGGTCTAGGGGTTCTAGGAGTATCTATTCTGGGGTCTGCTCTGAGGTCTCTATTTGGTTAGGGGATCTGGGGACTGTATTTATTTAGGGGTCTTGTCTGAAGTCTGTGTTTGCTTAGGGGTTCTAGTTTAGAAGCTGCATTTATTCTGGGGTCTGTTCTGAGGTCTCTATTTGTTTAGAGGATCTGTATTTTTTAGGGTATCTGGGGTTGGAATTTATTTAAGGGTCTTGTATGGGGTTTACATTTATTTAGGGGTCTTGCCCAAAGCCTGTGTTTGTTTAGGAGTACTAGTTTAGGAGATGTATTTATTTTGGGGTCTGCTCTGAGGTCTCAATTTGTTTAGGAGGTTTGTATTTGTTTAGGGGATCTGAGGTCTATGTTTATTTAGAGCTCTTGCCTGGGGTTTACCTTTATTTTGGTGTCTTGTCGGGAGGCTGTGTTTTTTTAGGAGTTTAGGGCCTGTATTTATTCTGGGTCTGGTCTGGGGTCTCTATTTATTTAGGAGGTCTCTAATTGTTTAGGAGGTCTCTATTTGGGGTCTGTATTTATTTAGGGGTCTAGGGTTTGTGGTTTTTTAAGGAACCTGGAGTCATCATTTGTTGAGGGGGTCTTGTCTGGGGTCTGTATTAGCTTAGGAAGTGATATATACTGCTAGTAACTCAAATACTGTAGGTTGGGGTGTGCCCTATCTATAGTAAATTTGTCAACATTTTTTATGCACCTTTTTTTCACTTTTTTTAATCTTCTTTATGTCCCTCTCAAAATTGAGCAATTATGGCAGACCCTATCGATATACCACCATAAAAAGAGTGCCATTATTGGTTGGTATGGACAACACTTCTACTTTAGGAATGCCCTAGAACCAAATTTTTCTATGACTTGAATTACTTCTCCGTAGTCCTACGTGTTTGCTATGAATTATGCAGAGCAGGCCGGGGACTCACAAATCATCATTTTATTGTTGGGAAATGTCATTGACTGATAGAGAAGACCAGACTTCCAAGTACTTCTCTATTGAGCGACGCAATTATTTCGGAAATAAGAGTCTCACTCCACTTTAAGCGTATTGTTCATTTGCTTAATGGAACTGAACCCGTCAGAAAAATAAATGTAGAGTGCCGAGCCATTAGTGACTTGGCAACATTGGGGATGGTCAATAGGTGTAAAGTCACACTGTGCCGAGGTTCTAAGAGACATTTTCTGGTGACAATATATGTCAGGTCTTATTTGGGATATGTCACAATTGTTTGATAGATGCAGGTTCTATCTCTGCATCTCTGTCCTCCGACCACCACATCGGGAGGAGAATCTCTCCATTGACTTCTACGGGAGTCACGGAAATAGCCAAGCAAGTGACAGACCCTGTTTATGGAGTATATTAGGAATATGACCTAGAACTTGAAGTAATAAGCAGTAATACAGAACCAAGATAGGAATTATCTGAGGAATTCTCTGGTGGATCCAAACCCTCACACAGTATTGGACTCCAAAGGTCCTGGAGTGGACAGTCAGAATTGGATGTGACTTTACACCAATTTCTTAGCACTAGGGTTTATTATTTATGGGATTATGAGTCAAAAATAACCTTATAGACGTGAGTACAATAACTATAAAGATTACAGTATTATTTGAAGGGATGTACACATATTCTGCATAGGTAGAGGATGGCCTTCAGTTTCATGGTTGGTTGGTGGAGACCCATTCTGATGTTGGTGGGCTCTCAGATTAATTTCCTTGTTGAGCCCAAGAACTCTCCGACGCTCCATAGGGGGAACTATATTGGTGACTCCAAAAAGTGTTTTTATACTGAAGATGACCTATCCACAGGAGAGGCCATCAGTTTCTGATCTGTGGAAGGCACTGGAAGCTACAATAGTGGACGTAGCAAGATACAGCTCTGCTCGTCTTCAAGTAACAGGTCCTTAGCTACAGTACCTAAGTGCCACCGCTATAAAGTGAAGGGGGCTACATATTGGTCCCATCCACAGCAGTTGTTTCCACTGGCCAAAGGCCACTGCCCACTAATGGTCTATCCCGAGGATAGGGCATCAGTATAAATCATGCTATTGGAACCTGGGAAAACTCCTTTAAGATGTTGGACTGAGTCTCATCTCAAGTATTTCAGACACAGACACTGTGAATGGGTTAACCAAAAAATACAATTTTCCGATGAATTCAGTAAAACACATCTCCGGCCTGTTCCGCTGCAAACGTCGTCTAGAAATAATGCAAATGGAGTGGCCTGGCAGTGACATTGTAGAGCTTTCAAAGGATAAAGATAAAACATTGCCCTATAATTCTGTTAAAAGGCGTTTCTTCCTTACTCAGTGACTTTCCGAGGTTGAATTATACAAGTTAACGCTCAATAATTCAGCACGGCGAGCCTCGGCTCTTTGTAATCGACTCCGGTATCTTCTATATATTTATTCATATTCACACCTCCTATATGAAAACAATAATAATAATAGTGTACAGCTAATCCCATAGACAAAGGCAGAAAAGCAAATGTTTGCGGACAGTAAATCCCTCCATATTTACCTGCGCCTAGGGTGTTTTTGTCTGTTTGACTGGGATCATCACCCTAAATCGGAAGAGGTATGTGAAGTAGGCAGAGGTGAGCAATCTTGGCTTTGTGCAATGTTATATATGCAAGGTACATATATATGTGTGTGTGTATGCATATGGGTGTTTCATGCAATTTTGAGTTTTCGTCTTAAAGAGGTTTCACTGTATATATATATATATATATATATATATATATATATATATACATACATCGTCAGTGCTTCTGATGCAACCTACTTCTTTAAAAATGGCCGCCCTGGTGATCAACTGATCACTGCCCTTGTTGCCCCTAGAATTTCCATTAATCTGCGGCTAGGATTCAGACCCCTCTGCAATGTAGTATGAGGACCTGTTCACACCAGCATCTGAGCTTCCTTTGCAGATTCTGCCATCTATAACAGGAAAGGAAGCGCTGTTTGCATGAGAACAGCTAGGGGGCTCTCTTCAGTCATGAGAATGGAGGGTGACCTTGATTATTAGAAAAAGCAACCAGGTGGCATGATTTTACCGAGACCACCCCTTTACCATGAATTTGAGTCAACTTAGTTGGCTGGCCAGGAACTTAAAGAGGTTATTCAGTCTAGGTAATTCTGGGTTAAGAGAGGCGGGTCCTGTGTTCAGGATCCTCATCTCTTGACCAGAGTGCTTTTACAAAGAGCGTCTCTCGCTCTGGAGGACCTGTCCTGTCCTGTGTTACACAGACATCCCATTGATAGGAATGGACATTGTGTAATATCTAATTTCCCCTGTGGTGGTGCTGCAGGGAAATTAAACACTTGCAGCCTGGTTTATCCACAGGGGATGCCAGAAAGAGGACACTCTGTAATCCGGTTAGTGTCAAGGGACATTCGTTTCCTAAGCCAGTCTTAATAAAGGTCCCAGCCTCATAATAAATAGGCAGATTCTCCTGCGACCCAATGAAAATCTAAGCTAGTCAGAAACAGGCGTGGGTTATAATAAATATGTTGGGTCAATCACACTGATCAGGTGTATGGGGCTGCTTCTACAACATAAGGCTGGAAGCAGATAGCTCCATTTCCTGTATAGTGGCGGATTCAGGTACTGCAGCTCAGCTCTTATTGATTTCAAAGGCATCTGAACTGCAGTACTGGAGTCCGGCCACTATACAGATCAAGGAGCTAAGTGCTTCTGGCCCGGTGTTTTGCTAGCTGATCGGTGTGGGGATTGGCTGTTGCCCCCCTCTCCCAATCACATATTTATTACAATAAAACCCTAAATCATGGACAACCCCTTTAATGCCAAGTTCTTCCACTGCTGACGTCTGATCATTGGGGGTCCCAACCAGGATCATCTTAAACAGATAACCCCTGTAAATGTCAGTCAGGTGAGGTGTGACTATGTGAAATATTCTCAATACCTTTGTTCTAAAGCATCCGGTTATTTCCTTTTACAAAGCTCCGGGGGACGCGAGTATAAAAATATGAGCAGATATTTCTGAGGAGCAATAAATAATAGTGATTTAATTGAGGTTTTCTAAGTTTACGGTGGATAAGGCCGCGTGACGGGTAGTGAAATAGAATATTCCCCGCAGGCCCAGCATGTGAAATATGTCATATCTGTCAAGCTCACACACAGGGACCTCTGTATCTCACACAAAGCTTCAAAGTTGGGATTCTGTTTCTTGGAAATACACGGCTTGTTCTTCTACATGACAAGCAGCGACAACTGGATTCTGAATTTTTTTTTTTTGTTCCTCCCTAGAATGTTAAGCAATGATGCTTCATTATTGTACAATATATTCCCAAAGGTTGTGCAGTGCAGGGATAGATCTTACTTCCTAACTAATTTAGGAAATTATTTATTAAATTATTTATTTAAAAAAAAAAAAAAAAATGTAATTTACAAAATTGAAAAATTTTTAAGATGAATAGTGGAAAAATAAATCCCAAAGTTGTCCTCTTATCTGAAGATATTAAAAGGGGTTGTCCATGACCTTAATATCAATGTCCGATCCTTTAGACTAATATCAGGTCGGCGTGGGCCTGGCACCCTGGCAAACCTTCCTATCAGCTGATATTAGGTGCTGTGGCACTCTGGAAATGATCATATCTCCAAACATTGGGGGAAAATTACGAACCAACCTAGATTGAGGTAAATGTGGCACATCTTTGGTGCACGGCTCTTTCTTGCCCCAGAGATGCACCACATTGTCCCTTCTGCGCCCGGCTTGACACTTTTTACAAAAGTGAGCAGAGCAGGACGGAGACCAAGGTGGGCTGTCTAATTTACTATAACTCACTCCATAAAGCTGGCATGAGTTATAACTAAGTCCAGGGCTGGGGTGATATGCTGGGTCTGGTGACACTAACCTATCTATCTGCAGGGCTGGGGTGATATGCTGGTTCTGGTGACCGTAACCTATCTATCTGCAGGGCTGGGGTGATATGCTGGGTCTGGTGACACTAACCTATCTATCTGCAGGGCTGGGGTGATATGCTGGGTCTGGTGACACTAACCTATCTATCTGCAGGGCTGGGGTGATATGCTGGTTCTGGTGACACTAACCTATCTATCTGCAGGGCTGGGGTGATATGCTGGGGTCAGGTGACACTAACCTATCTATCTGCAGGGCTGGGGTGATAGGCTGGGTCTGGTGACCCTAACCTATCTATCTGCAGGTCTGGGGTGATATGCTGGTTCTGGTGACACTAACCTATCTATCTGCAGGGCTGGGGTGATATGCTGGTTCTGGTGACACTAACCTATCTATCTGCAGGGCTGGGGTGATATGCTGGTTCTGGTGACACTAACCTATCTATCTGCAGGGCTGGGGTGATATGCTGGGTCTGGTGACACTAACCTATCTATCTGCAGGTCTGGGGTGATATGCTGGGTCTGGTGACACTAACCTATCTATCTGCAGGGCTGGGGTGATATGCTGGTTCTGGTGACACTAACCTATCTATCTGCAGGGCTGGGGTGATATGCTGGTGCTGGTGACACTAACCTATCTATCTGCAGGGCTGGGGTGATATGCTGGGGTCTGGTGACACTAACCTATCTATCTGCAGGGCTGGGGTGATATGCTGGTTCTGGTGACACTAACCTATCTATCTGCAGGGCTGGGGTGATATGCTGGGTCTGGTGACACTAACCTATCTATCTGCCGGGCTGGGGTGATATGCTGGTTCTGGTGACACTAACCTATCTATCTGCAGGGCTGGGGTGATATGCTGGTGCTGGTGACACTAACCTATCTATCTGCAGGGCTGGGGTGATATATTGGGTTCTGGTGACACTAACCTATCTATCTGCAGGGCTGGGGTGATATGCTGGGTCTGGTGACACTAACCTATCTATCTGCAGGGCTGGGGTGATATGCTGGTTCTGGTGATACTAACCTATCTATCTGCAGGGCCTGGGTAATATGATGGGTTCTGGGGACACACTCCCTTTAATTCCCGCACTTGTCTTTCCCTGGTGTTATGTTAACTCTGCTCTTTGCTTCCTACCAGCTCTGTCCTACTAAAGTTTATGGTTTACAACAAGACGGTTGTTAAGTTTTATTTAACAAGAGTCACCATTATCACCGGCCTTTAACTTTACATTCCTTCCGTTTTATGAATGAACGCCTGCTACTCCGAAAATTAACAGGCATCACCAATCCACGCGGAGGAGAAGACCCTGCCGCATCCATATGACACCTCTGGTCACATCACCCCACTCTAGGGCTACATCTGGGAATATAACGGTCCAGTAAGAAACTCAGCGATATGCGGACAATGCAGATTCCTCCACATCCAAGATGGATACTGGAACGTTTTACAACCCAATCATTACACTGCGTTCCAGCGTGAGGATTCTCGACGCTTGGCCTCGGCTTTATTAGCCAGCTGTCGAGCCATTAATCCTAATGACTCAGTGTCCACCAATCCAATTTCTACCGCACATCAAATCTCTCTGAAGTTTTTAATACGGCCGATATTTAAGTGAGTCCTGTTTTCCGGTAAAAAGACACTATTCGAGGCATGTGTGTCTTTAATAAACTACTTTATGGTTCTAATCTTCTTTCAAATGACAAAAATGTCAACTTTTTTAATACATTTGGTAATACAAATTGGTCAAAAACTCAGATCTCAGATCCTTAGTCACAACTTGGTAGATTTTCTATGGTGGTCTCTCTTTAGTGGATCGCCCAAAGCAACAAGAATCCATTGTTAACCAATTAAAGGGGTTATGCTACAAAAAGTATTTATTGTCTATTCTCTGAGCCCCCACCGATCCAGAGAACATGGGTATCTTCACCCTTCCCACTGCAAATTCAGCCGGACCACAGCCAGGATGAATATAGGCATGTTACTCCATTTACTTCAGTAGGAGTGCCGGAGATAACCGATATACAGAACAAGTACAGTGCTTGGTTTTATGGCTCCCAGTGGAGGGGCCACTATGGGACACTATGGGCCGCTATGGGTATTATACTGTGAGGAGGGGCCACTATGGGACACTATGGGTATTATACTGTGAGGAGGGGCCACTATGGGACACTATGGGCTTCTATGGGCTACAATGGAATATTATACTGTGAGGAGGGGCCACTATGGGACACTATGGGCCGCTATGGGTATTATACTGTGAGGAGGGGCCACTATGGGACACTATGGGCCTCTATGGGCTGCAATGGAATATTATACTGTGAGGAGGGGCCACTATGGGACACTATGGGCCGCTATGGGTATTATACTGTGAGGAGGGGCCACTATGGGATGTTATACTGTGAGGGGCCACTTTGGGACATTATAGTGTGTGTAAATGAGATGTTATACTGTATGGGGGCCAGAAAAGGGGGCGCTATGCTGTGGAGACATAAGTCTGTCATGGGGCCCAGTCTTTGCTAGCTATGCCCCTGGCCCCCACACAACATAATGCTGCCTTTTATGACCCCCACATATTATGTTGACTTCTTTTATGGTCCCCACATTAGGCTGTTACCTGTTGGATTATTGCAACAGGTAACGCTGAAATTCACTCACCCATCCCCGCTCCTGTTCAGGGCTGTCCCAGCTTTGGCCTCCTGGGGGCACTGTGCACTATGTGTCAAGGCATGACATCCGGACACTGATACAGTGTGTAGCACCCCCCTGGAGGCCGAATTGTACAAGCCTGGACTGGTGAGTAAAATAGCAACTGCTACCTATTGGAGTAGCCGATAGGTAGCGGCCAATTTAAAAAAAGACCATAATGCTACCTACAGATACAGTAGAGATTTTGGACTTATGAGAAGGCTGACTTCTGCCGACCTACTAGTTTTACTAAACCCTGGTGGACTTGCTTGTTGTAGGCCGCAGCCACACACAGTAGGGTGTCCTGGCTCTGTCACCTTTTACTGACTGAGGCCTCGCTATTCTGGGCTGCCATCCCAGTGTTAATCTGCTTCATATGTTGTAATAGTCAGGCCTCATAATTTGTCATCCTAATTACGGGGCTATGTTAATGTTATGCAATGCCTGGAAGGAGTCAGAAGTGACTGTACCGAGCCTCGAAATGTAACACATAGTGCACATGTAGTGTCCAATAATAGCTGCGGACACGCCGGGGGGCAGGAAAAATAATTACAAGAGTCGCCTAATACTATTGGCACTAAAACCAGGCCATAAAATGCTGCAATGTCTCATTATATGTTGTGCGGAGCCTGTGGCGACAGATAACGGCATGAAATATTTAGTTACTACTATTTATAATTGTCATTATTAATAATGGTAATTCCGTGAATGGAATTCTGAGAGTCAATGCTTATCACCCATATACAGGATAGGAGATATGTCCTAATGCTGTGGGTCCCAACTAGAGATGGGTGAACACCCCGAGATTCAGTTTGTTTCAGGTTCAGGTGGTCGGGCTGGGGTCAATCATCACGCCTGCCATTGGGTCTCAGTGGTGACCATTGTGCCCCAATCACATGCCCCAGCAGTGACCCCATGCTCATGATATCACCAGGAGGCCCAAAAAAGGTGAGGGAAGGTAAGTATAAATTTTTTTATTTTTTTTCACCTCACCCAGGCCTCCACATATTATACTCTGAAGAGAGCCCAGAGTATAATAATTTACTGCAATGCAAGTCGCAGCGGCCATTTAGTCCAAGACGAATCCACAATTGCTCATTTTCGTTAAAAAATGAACAATTTGGAATAATTACGTCTAAAACGGATCATGATGAAGCAGTTCGTCCATCTCTAGTCACTACATAGGCCTGTCATTGGACATCAGGTGTCAGAGTGGGGAGTGTTGATGCTGGAGGAGGCCGGAAGATGTTTGGGACGCCTGGGGAAGAAGACTGGATGTCGTGGTGGAATGCAGGAAAATCAAGGAAGAGTGAGTATTTCCTTATTTTTTTCCGCATCTTTCCTGAGCCTCTGACTAATACAATTTAGTCTGAAAAGACCCCAGAGAATAATAAAAATACTTCCAGTTTGGGCCGGAAACAAAACTTGTGGGCAAACACCATCAATATTCACAAAACCAATCTCACGAGGTTCCCATCAGTACTAAAAAGTAAATAGGACATAATCCTGTCCTCACCCAGACTGGCAACGGGCAAGGGGATGGTCTTAATCTTTGATCTTTGTGTCCTACTACAGACACGGCGGGGAGGCTCCTGCTGCAGCCAGTTATCTTACACCCTATTACAATAACGGCCCATGCACACGACCGTGTGTGTGTCTGAGTTGGGGCCCAAGTTTATCAAGGAATGCAGTTGGATGACACTCGGAGCACATTCTGTGATACATTCACGTCTATGGGGCTTCCAGATCCATTCCATTCCGATAGGACCTGCTCTATAATGATCCATGTTATTGGAATGGATCCGGAAGCCCCACAGACGTGAATGTGCCAGGGATTTTCTCGGACATCATCCGGCTGTATTCCGTCATAAACTTGGCCCCCTACTTGAATACACACTCGGTTGTGTGTATGGTAGAGCAGGTGGATCATGGTGGATCCCTTGGGACACATGGAAAAAGGGTTTGATTTATCTATGTATTTCTTAGTTTAAATGGTCATATGAAACCAAATACAGAGGAAGACAATAAGGGAGGAAGTTTGGAAGTAGCCAAAATGGATACAAAGATCATCTATCACTCTGGAGCCCCCAACATGACAAGGACCCCCATTATTAGGACCTCTTTAATACATAGTCTCCCCTGTAGTGGTGCATTGCGGATCACGTAGAGTAACTCCAGGGTTAATAATGGCTGTATCATAAAAGTTATGTTTACAGGATGAGGAATTGTGATCTGCAGTTTTATTAGAATTTATTACCAGAGATTTATCTTCAGTAGCTGCAGACACAGATATTATTCTATTAGAATTTACATCCCGGATTATACCTGTTTTTATGGATCTTACCAGAGGGGGCAAATAAATAGTTATCGACTTGTCTGTATTAACCAATAAAAGTCACTGAGGAGGAAGATACAGACAGTCAATGTAGCGGTTAATATTATTGGTCCACCCCAGGCATGTCTCTTGTGTCTGGTATACAGATATTGCCCATTAGTCAGTGCAGTCACGAACTTGTCACTTTGTGTCTATTATTTCAGTAGGTAGTGCGAGTCCATGATCCGCTTCATTCCCTTGTCATTCCTCTCTTCATGCACTTATTTCTCGCTGTGCTTGTACTTATAGACAGCCAATCTGAACAAGCAGAGCTGTGGTGTAAAGCATGAGGGCAGAACAGCAGCCACTTGGGTGAAATAGTTTATACAATGTATTCACTCCTTGTAACATACATTTTAGAATTTGCAACCCCAAAAAGTTCTCAAGTCTTCTTCTGCCAAGTATTGTTTTTAGCTTTCCTATAGTTCCTAGTCCAGCTGGTTGGTAACCAATATGGCGCTACTCAGTCTTCAGAGCATACATGGGAATGGGTAGTATGCTCCACCAGTAGCAAAGATGAATTTTAAGGTTTATGAGAAGGATGAGAGAATAAACAGAGGGTCAAGGGGGTTGGCTGGAGTGAAGAACGACAAGAAAGGTGGTGGTCAGAAAATCCTTGTCCAACCACCACCCTCCTTGTCATTCTTGGCTCCAGTCAGCAGCTACAAGCCTCCCCTTTGTTCTCCAGACCTTCTCATATACTGAAAAACTCACCTCTGCTGCTGCAGAACATCTTTGCTTGAAAGCTCTCCATTGTTTCTTTTTAAATGTACAGATTACACAACGTTAAAGAAGCCGAAATAGCAAACCCATGAAGATACCGGCATTGATCAGACATGACTAGAGATGGACAAACCATTTCGTCAAGAGCCGGGTTCGACCTAAATATGCCAAATTATTTGGTTTTTAACAAAACCAAAAAATTGGCGATTATTTTCGGACAAACTAAAATGGCCGCTGTGACACGGATTGCGGTAAATTAGTATATTTTGGTGTCTCTTCAGACCTCAGAGTATAATAGGGGGAGGTCCAGGGGAGGTGACAAAAATAAAGAAAACATTCATACTCGCTTTCTGTCAACTCGTCCTTGCGTCCTCTGGCGCTCTCTTGAGGACGTCATGCACCCGGGGCCACTGCTGAGGCCTGTGATTGGGCCACAGCATTCACATGTGACCCTGGGTGCATGACGTCACTGGACACCGTGAGGAGGTCCAAAAGAGTTGAGGGAAGGTGAGTATAAACGAATCAGGGACCCGATCCACCCAAACCCCAAACAAATCTTTGGAGGTTTGCCCATCTCTATTTATGACATTTCGTGTGGATATTCCATAAATGTCTATGATGAGAATACCCCTTTAACATTAAAGGGGTTTTCTGACAGTTAAACATTGATCCTTGGGATAAGTTATCAGTATTTGATCAGTGGAGGAGTAACACCGGGGACCTCCACCTATCAGCTGTTAGGAAAGACCGCTGGATACCACTGGATACCAAGCCCAGCGTCATACATTGTATAGTGGTTGTGCTTAGTATTGCAGCTCAGCCTCATTCACATGAGTGAAAACAGTGGAATATACCAAGTCCTACAGTAATTACAGGGCACTGTAAGCGAGGTGTAAGCCACCATTGTGTACAAACTAAACAAAAACATTCACAAAAAGAAAGCCAATCCAGGATGTCATGACACGCTGCAGGTGAATAACTCCAAGTACTGATCAAAAGGATTAACCAGTGAATGATGTCGATGCATTCCCATGAATAGCCGGCCTTTGTGAAGATAAGGTCACACCAAGGCTTAGACGCAACGGCCATTAATACCTGGTGACAAAAGCAGGTATTTAGAGCCCATAGCAATTACACCAGAATCCGGTTCCGCGGGATAATTCCTTCTAAGTAAATGATGTAGAAAAAAAAAAGCAAAACAATGAGGATAGTAATTTATGGCGTAGAAATTCACACATTTCTCAGTGGAATGAAAGGAGCTTTTCTTCATTATCTCCGTAACATAAACATTTCAATGTGGAACAGTTCTCATGTAGGGTGGGGAAAAAATGTGAAACTGACATAAAGTTTACAAAACTTACCAAATAGGTTGCGAAAGTGGTGAAAGTTTAAGAAAATTTATACTTAAATGGTTAGAATGTATCAATTTTGGAGACAATTATGTTATAACCATCAGCAGCCATTTTGGAGTCCGTGGAGAGCTGTTTTTGGTCACCTGGTCACTCGTCTACATAAAGTAAACTAAGACGCCTCCTACTCTCAACGACCGACTCCCCAAATATCTACATATTGTCAACCTTGTGTATACTAATCCTATAGTGATGTTCCTATGCCTAAAGGCTTCACATTGGGAGTAAAGACAGAGGTAGGACAACTTACCTCTACCCTATGAGCATGACCTGATTGTAGTGGGGCAGTCTCTTCCCGGTCCTCTAAGCAGAGTTGGTCTTTTGCTTCCAGGAAGCCCTGAGGAACCTACCAAAGGAGAGAGATTGGGACTTACGTCTGATGCAAACAGAGAACAAAAAAGCAAATGGAGTCACCAAGTCACCTGACAAACTAAGTAGGCCCCAGAGCCCAGACAAGTGGATGACCTACAGGTACTACAAGTGGAGAAGCCAAAGATCATGCAGTGCAGGTGATCAGTGTAAAGTGCTGGACTTGTTTGGCAGCCAGGACCTGGTCAACCAGAGAGTGGCTAGTTTGTCTGTGGTTAGGAGAAAGAGACCAGAGGCTCCTTAAGAGTGGGGTTGACCAAAAGTTGTAAGACCATGATGAAGGTCAGTGCAAAACTTAAGAGGTTTGGCTACTTTGCCAAGGAAAGCCTAGAGTACTTTTCATGGAGGGGACAGTCAGCTAGCAAATGACCATTGGTGGTCATTGATCGGTGAGATGTATTGTCACTGAGTCAGCTTGTGTGGTTGACTGAGGTTCTACGAAGTCTGCTGGGAGCCAGTGTTGGGGCAAATGGTGTGGTCCTGGTTGGAAATTAGGGAAATCCTTGTTTTACTAGGTTGGTGAGATAACTACAGTGAGGACTGGTTGCCCTGCAGATCTGGGAGGTGGCCTGATGTAACAGTTCTTGATGTAGACGGGACCTTCTAGAGTAGGCATTGGAAGAGGTGTTGTAGCAGAAGCTTCTGAAAGACTCGGTTTCCTGGTGTGAAAGCCATCCTTTCTCTGGAGTGAGTGTGAGCATGTGGAGTGGACCTGAGGTGAGGTTGACTACTCTGTAGTGAGATTTCCTACTGGATGTGAGTGTGGAGGGACGTGTAAGAGACAGTGATAGAGAAACAGAAATCTTGAGATGCAGATAACATATAGGACGGGAGATGCAGG
Organism: Leptodactylus fallax; assembly: GCA_947044405.1. NCBI lineage: Eukaryota > Metazoa > Chordata > Amphibia > Anura > Leptodactylidae > Leptodactylus > Leptodactylus fallax. The sequence goes on along the minus strand of CAMRHE010000387.1, from coordinate 603,258 downwards.
GAACTGTGGCCAGAAGATGGGGCTCTTGGACCTGATATTGAATGCTGGACATGTGGCAGGTGCTAAGAACTTGGTGTGAGATTGTAGGAACTAACATGGTCTCTGCAAGACGATAGAGTCCTGATAGCTACATTCTATTCATCTCTTTGTTTGCAACATTAGAGGGGTTATCAAGGATTAGAAAACATGGCTACTTACTTTCAGAAATGGCTACACTTCCTCTTCTCAGGAAGTGACATCACGTCTTATTCTCAGGAAGTGACATCATGTCCTCTTCTCAGGAAGTGACATCATGTCCGTTGGTCACATGGCGATGATGTAGCTCAGTCCCATTTATTTGAATGAGAATAGGAAGTGAAGCTCTTTCTGAAAGAAAGCAGCCATGTTTTGTAATGCTGGATGACCCCTTTAATTATTTCATGGTAACCTGGCTATATAGCATGCTGGGTGATCCTGCCGGGCCGTCTGACTCTTCAGCATGTAAGGTGACAGTGCATTTTAGGACACATTAAGCAAACACTGCAGCTTTGACTGACTATTGAACCTCTGCCAAATTCATTTATGAGCAAATACCACAGGAACTGCTTTGGCGTTCCGTTGTTAATCACAGGAACCGCAACGTTCAATCGAATATAAAGAAAAAAAAGATTAGAGATTAACCCTATAGTAACCCTATATATTAAACCTATATGAGAGCAATGGCTATACTGTATCTGCAGGAGATGTCATGGGGCAATATAGAGTGCACAGATAGATGGCGGTATGTGCATTTATGGCTATATACTATGTAAACTATGGAAGATAATATAGGATACCTTGCTGATGTATATTTAACATGCTGGCACTGAAAATACAGGAAGGAGGTGGAAAGCTACAGATAGTAGGACTGAAGGAAATGCGGCTGTCAGCTTGTGAGATAGAAATAACTGCATGGATAATGTGATTATACATGCAACCACTACATACAAGCACGTCCTTAGGGGTGTGCGGCCTGTACAGAGCACAACACATTACACAATTGATGCTACCTCTGCTTGGACCTTGCACTCTACATCCCACACAAGGTGCTGAAATTATGGCTCAATATATTAGATATTAGAATATCTTTGAAACGTTCATTCATTTCAGTAATTCAGTAATACAATCCATAATCAGCGTCTTCCATGATTGTGTGTCCTACTGAACCAGACTGAGGGACCATTTACAGGCTTAGGAAACCTTGGCAGGTGACACTGAATTTACAATACTGAACTGAACTTACAATATTCTAATTTTCTTAGATTTGGGTTTTCATTACCTGTAATCCATAATCAACATTTACAGAAATAAAACACTTGAAATAGAAGACTCTGTGTGTAAAGAATCTAGAAAATATAGGAGGTCACTTTTTTAATTTAATTACTGAAAGAAATAAACGTTTCACAGATATTCATTCATTCATTCATTCATTCATTCATATTCATTCAATTTATTGAGATGCTCCTGTATATGATACACTATGAGTCTACTTCCTGGGGCACTAACTAGTTTAATGCCAGCCCTAACTTTTTCTATTTCCGGGATACTGAACAATTTACTAGTTGGGGTCTATTGGGGCCTTTATCTTTGCAGGTGGCTGATGGGGTGGACAGCTCCTTTGTGTTATATGTACAGGCGCATCTCAATAAATTAGAATATCTTTGAACCCTTCATTTCTTTCAGTAATTAAATTAATAAAGTGACCTCCTATATTTTCTAGATTCTTTACACACAGAGTCTTCTATTTCAAGTGTTTTATTTCTGTAAATGTTGATTATGGATTACAGGTAATGAAAACCCAAATCTAAGAAAATTCGAATATTGTAAAAAAGTTCAGTATTGTAAATTCAGTGTCACCTGCCAAGGTTTCCTAAGTCTTTCAATGGTCCCTCAGTCTGGTTCAGTAGGACACACAATCATGGAATACACTGATCAGGGCCGATTTTAGACAAAGTGGGGCTCTGGGCAAAATTAATAGCGGGGCTCCAAATACTGATATGCAAACAACACCATCGTCTTCCAGTGACAACCCCTATAATAACGCCTCCTTTCTGCCAACAAAAAAGTAATAACAAGCCCCATTTTACCACATACAATTCAAATGAGCACCTTTGTACCGCCTAATAGATTTTTGCACCCAGTCATCAGTTATTATAGCGCCTCTTTATAAATAATTCCTGCTTATAAATAATATTACACCTTTATCAGTAATCGCACCCTTATAAATGATAAATAGTGCCCTGTATCAGTAATATTCCCCCTTATCAGTAAGTCACCCCGTAAAAATAATACTGCTCCATTATAGTCCCCATTATCACTAATAGCCTCCTTTATAAATAAGCCCACTTAACAATTATACCCCCTTATAAATAGTTCCCCTCTTATATATAATAGTTCCCCCTTATAATAGCCCCCTAATAGTTAAGTTTCCCATTTATATATAGTAACCCACCCTTATAGATAATAGTTCTCCATTATACAGTGCCGGACTGAAGGGCCTTAGGCCCACCATAGGAACTTGTTCTGGGGCCCCACCCAACATCTTCCTGCTAATAGCCTACACCGCGGCTCCTTCACTGACATCTTACATATGTGCTGACTATCTGGTGTTACTGAGTATGTTCCCAGTATAGTCAGCCCCTACAGTACTGTGCAGGTCCCAATAACTCCATGACCGGTTCATGCACAGTTACTGTATGGGGAATGACATGGCCATGGAGCACTACACGTATGTGCAAGATTATAGTGAGGGAGCTGTGATGCAGACATAGCACACAGGGCTGCCAGCAGGAATTTTGAGCCCCCCACAGTATAATGCTCTACATGGTATATAATGCGCCACGGTATAAAATGCTCCCCTGAGCCCTCCACAGTTTCCCCACATGGTATATAATGCTCCACAGTGGACCCACACAGTATAAAATGCTCCCCTGAGCCCCCCATAGTGGCCCACATGGTATATAAGGCTCCACACAGTATAGTACCTCTTAGTGGCCCCAGACAGTACAATATGCTCCCCAGCAGCCCCACACAATATAATATGCTCCATACAGTATAATATGCATCCCACAGTGCCCCCAGTATAATGCTCCACAGTGGCCTAACAAAGTATAACATGCTCCACAATGGCCTTCACACAGTATAATATACTGCCCAGAGAGGTTCCTCCAGTATAATGCTCCACAGTGGTCCCCCACAGTATAATATGCTCCCCACGGTTCCCCCCCAGTATAATGCGCTACAATGGCCCCACAGAGTATAATATGCTCCCAAGAAGCCCCACACAATATAATAAACTCCACAGTGGCCCCACACAGTATAACAGGCTCCCCACACTGCCCCTTCCCCCCAGTATAAAGCTCCACAGTGGCCCATAGTATAATATGCTCCCCAGAGGGCCCCCGCTAGTATAATGCTCCACAGTGCCCCCCCAGTATTTTGCTCCACAGTGGCCCCACGCAATATATTATGCTCCCCAGAATGTCCCCCCAATATAATGCTCCACAGTAGGCTCCACGCAGTATAATATACTCCCCAGAGGGCCCTCTAGTATAATGCTCCTTAGTTCCCCCCGAATAATGCCCCATAGTGGCTCCACGCAATATAATATGCTCCAGAATGGCCTCCACACAGTATAATACACTGCCCAGGGAGGTTTCCCCAGTATAATGCTCCACAGTGGCCCAAAACAGTATAATATGCTCTCCAGAGGGGCCCCCAGTATAATGCTCCAAAGTGGCCCCAGAGAATATAACATGCACTCCAGAGCCCCCCCAAATTATAATGCTCCACAGAGGCCCCACAATATAATATGCTATCCAGAGGGGGCCCCCAGTAAAATGCTCCACAGTGGCCCCACACAGTATAATATGTTATCCAGAGGGACCCCCAGTATAATGCTCCACAGTGGCCCTACACAGAATAATATGCTATCCAGAAGGCCCCCTCCCCAGTATAATGCTCCACAGGGGCCCCACACAGTATAATAGGCTATCCAGAGGGCCCCCTCCCCAGTATAATGCTCTACAGGGGCCCCACACAGTATAATAGGCCATCCAGAGGGCCCTCTCCCCAGTATAATGCTCCACAGGGGCCTCACACAGTATAATAGGCCATCCAGAGGGCCCTCTCCCCAGTATAATGCTCCACAGGGGCCCCACACAGTATAATAGGCTATTCAGTGGGCCCCCTCCCCAGTATAATGCTCCACAGGGCCCCACACAGTATAATAGGCTATCCAGAGGGCCCCCTCCCCAGTATAATGCTCTACAGGGGCCCTACACAATATAATAGGTTATCCAGAGGGCCTCCTCCCCAGTATAATGCTCCACAGGGGCCCCACACAGTATAATAGGCTATCCAGAGTGCCCCCTCCCCAGTATAATGCTCCACAGGGGCCCCACATAGTATAATAGGCTATCCAGAGGGCCCCCTCCCCAGTATAATGCTCTACAGGGGCCCCACACAGTATAATAGGCTATACAGAGGGCACCTTCCCCAGTATAATGCTCCACAGGGGCCCCACACAGTATAATAGGCTATCCAGAGGGCCCCCTCCCTAGTATAATGCTCTACAGGGGCCCCACACAGTAAAATATGCTAACGAGAGGGCCCCCTCCCCAGTATAATGCTCTACAGGGGCCCCACACAGTATAATATGTTACCCCCCAGTACAATGCTCCACAGTGGCCCTACACACTCCTTTAGTGCTATCATTATATTATACTCTGGAGTCTTTTCAGTATAATTATCGAAGGCTCGGGGGAGGTAAGGGAAAATAACAAACAGTTATACTTACCTTGTCTTACCTCTCCTAGGCCTCCTCGCGCTGCTCCGCTATCCCCACCACCGCCGCCAGATTCCTCATCTGCGGCTGACGTCACATGTTGTGGACGTCACCGCTGAAGCCTGTGATTGGACCTCAGCAGTTATGTGAGGCACACCCCACATGACCGCTGAGGCCAGGCCTCAGCGCCTTAGCGGTGATGTCCAGATCGCCAGAAGATGACGTCGGACGCAAGGACAGGTGAGTAAAATTGTTTGTTATTTTTATTCACCTCGGAAAGGGGCCCTGCGGCACATGACGCTGGGTCCCTTTCTGTTATCGATATGGCCGGTCCTGACTCCGGGATCCGGAGTCATCAGGCCTTAGATCCCGGGGGCCCCTTTGGGGTCGGGGCCCTGGGCAATTGCCCAGTTTGCCCCCCTAACGCCGGCCCTGACACTGATTATGGATTGTATTACTGAATTACTGAAATGAATGAACGCTTCAAAGATATTCTAATTTATTGAGGTGCACCTGTAAATGCACATGTACCATGATATATAAATGCTGTGCCATTAAAGGTGGCAGAGTTGGAATAGTTAAGGTTGCATGAAGCATGCTCTGCAGTGTCCTGAAGACATATTTTTGGGTGCAAAACCACACCATGGGGCAGTAGATATATAGTAGGAGATTAGTAGAGCTCAGAAACTGGTGCACCATTCCTGGGATGAGTAGTGTGAGAATTGTGCTCCTTGCAGCACCTGGAGGGCTGACTTTTTACATGCCTGAGAGGGTGATGGAACTTGTATCCGAGATGTACTTACTCTGAGACTGGCAGCAGTCTTAAAGGGGTTGTCTAGGAATTGGAACAAACCATGGGGTGGCTGGGGAAGATGCAAAATAAAAAGGAATACTCCCCTGTCCACGACACTTTGGTGTCCATTCTGGCTCGTGTTGGGGCCTCATTCCTATCCCAGTCACATGAGGCAATCATTGGCCTCAGTGGTCGCTGGTAAGTGATGTCATCGATCCCTCTCGCATCCTCTGTGGCCTCCAATTTTTATATTCTGGGTCCTAAAGAGACCCCAAAGTATAACATTGATTCATGGGGATCAAACGCCAAAAATTTCAGGTTCAGATGAGCATGATATTTTTGGAAAATTCATAATGAACCCAGTTTGTTAGAAACTGGTTTGATCATCTCTAATCTTGGTCATATTAGAGCTTTTTATCATTGCCTGTAAGTCTATATAATGAGACCCCCAGACCTGGGCCCAGAAGACATGTGTGATCCTGGTAACATATTGGCATTCAGTAATTCCTTGTTCTTTGTGAGATTCTCCACTTTTTCTTTTCAATTTTTGCTATAAGGTTTTCGTTAAAAAGCATATCACAGGTAGATCCCCCAGCGATCAGTTGGGATCTGTAGAGGAATTCAGCAGTAAGTGTTCAATTTCCCTGCAGTGCCACCACTGGATAAATGAAGTATTACACTTTGAAATCAATGGGCTATCCATGTAATGCATCAATGTGTTGGGTGTGAGAGATACTCTTTGTGGCTGATAAACAGGGGGTCTGATCAGGGAACCCCCCTCTAGTAACTCAGTAGCCCCTAATAGGGTGCATGAAATTAGATTTTCTAAAGCAAGCATTACATTTGATCATATTTATATACATTTCTATGGTTATATTGATTGGATCCTTCAGCCTTTACTGTATGGTTGTACACGTGACAGCCAATATCTTGTCGTTGATGGGGGTGACAGTCCTGGCAGGCAGAGCTATGGCAGGTTCTCCTTTGTCACGCAGACGGCAGATGACTGGACGTGATTCCTCATAGACTGCCAGAGCACAACTTCCAAATCCCATTCATTGACGGTCAGGAGCCCCTTCACAGCACAGCTGCTCCTGTCTGCAATGAATGCGACAATCTGTCATCTTCTAACTTGTCTCTTATGTTATTACTATACGTGTGATGTTCTTATAGTGACAGGCGGGGCGTACAAATGATCAATTCTCTTATAATTCATCTTGTTATAGAACCTTTCCACAAGAAACACTTGTTGGAAATTTCTGAAAGCTGCGTCAAAGAAGATGAAGAATAGTGGGCCAGTTATATCGCAGCCATCATTGAAGAGATGACATCTGAAAATGAGAACTGGAATCGAGGCATAACTAAAGGTTCAGGGGCCCCGATCCAAAAGCTCAGCTTGGGCCCCATGCACAGTATGTCCTCATGACCATTGGCAGTGTCCCATCTGTACATTTTAGCAGCATTTACATTCCCCTTTCCTTCTTTATCTGGGTCCAGACCACCATGATGACTTCTCCACAACATGTCCGTGCACAGTGGCTTCTCACCATTCCCATCTCCTGTCGGTGCCCCCGCCATAGTATTCGTGCTCCCTTTTGTGCCACAGCCTCCACCACACACTCCCTCCTTGACTATATGCTGCTGACCAACTGCTACTTTTGCTTTCAAAGGGTTTACTTTCTCCTTTCTGACAGTGGAAGGCTGTGCATCATAAATCTTCTCACGCCAGTGCACCAGAGGGCAGGGGGAATAAATTTACGACGCACAAACTGCCGGCCATCAAAGGAGATCAAAGAAGTTTATCCTAATCTAAACAATGCTCTGTGAGTTGAACATATAAGCAGCACAAACCTCTCTCCTGTCCTAGTAGTTTGTTACAATGTGTCAGTCCCCATTCACTGACAGCAAGCGAAAATCTTGAAAGGGTGAGCAAAGTACATTAGAGTTGCAGAACATTCCTTATACAAGGAATAAGCACGATATCTAAAATAAAAAAATGAAGAAACTTTCCAAACGATGAATTAAAATCTTTAATTGTTTTGTATACACTTCTATGTAAAATGTTGTGTCTCCATGGTTACATTCTGTGTAGTCTGACCTTGCAGTCAAGTATTATTCCACTTCCTCTTTCCATTCTTGTTGATAACTTGCAGACACTAGAAGAAGAACAGTAACACATGACTGATGATCAGACTACACAGGGTTTGTTTGTAGTCTGTAACCATGGAGACACATGTCTGCACAGGAGCTGTATACACAAAAACGATAGGAGATTTTTAATCAAGATCAATTGCAAAATGTATTCTTTTTTAATTACAAATTAATTTATCATGTTTTTTGTGATAGATTCTGTATAGTGTTTCCGTATCTGTCCCAGGTTGGCTGTTAAGAGTTTCTACAACCCCTTGGTATTGATTTACATGCCATTTTATAGGTGTTATATATGAAGTACCCACTCGGTGAAGTCTGATAATTGCAGATGATGTCACTACTACTTACAATCATTCATATATCGCTAGCCTGGAGGATCACATACTGTAAGTACAGTGTTGGATTTGTCCCACGCCCATCTCACTTATATGGATGATCTCACAAAGCCAATTGCGGAGGAATGCTAAGAAGAACATTGTATTCTTTTCATGCATCTTCTGGAGTCATTACACGCCGCTTAATTATCTCTAAATGTTAGCATTTAGGAAAGTATGTACCCCCCTCCCAGTCAAAGACTAGGAATCTCTTCCACCGCTGTGTCTTTTCCTTGTTGACACGTCACCTTAGGATAACAAATGACAATGTAACAGTTCAAACTCTGACACCTGTCAACGCTCCGTCACCATGTCTTCTGGCTTGCTTGAAAGCGGTCAGTGACAAGACCCAGAGGTGTCAGCCTTTGAAACGCGATCACTACTACTCCATGCAAGCCCACACAATAATGCAAAACACTGAGAGGAATGAAGCAGAAAGACTTTGCGGAAATCAGTGGTAATGACGGCAATTATGGCCAAATACATGGCAAGGAATGCATGACATCTACAGTAATCCGCCTGTCCACAAGACTCCCGAGGATTCACCGCAGAGGAGTTATAGTCTGAGGGATTCTCTCTAATACCTGACAATAATAAGATATGACTTCTATACTGAGACTCAGGAGCAATGACCATAAAAATTCCAATTGTCTGTATTTTTTACTATGTAGAAGTGTGTTTTATAGACTTCTAAAAATCCATGGACTTTCTTTTCCATGTAATTTTATTGTCACTATTTCTATTTGTAACAGGCGGTGGGTTGTGACCCATCGTGCCATCTAACTGGTATAACTTGGAGCCAAGTAGCCTCCCTGATATTCACCCTTTAACCACTGTATGGGGCTCTAGACTGCTGTAGGAAGACTATCAGGTTGTTTCCTCTCTGAGTGGTACCAGTGTAGGTGGCAACTGGCCAGAAAGACAGCGACACACAGCAACAAAGGGTGGTTGGACAGAGGCCAAGACATTGGTAACAGGTATCAAGCAGATCAGAAGGAACCAAAGTCAATGACAGGTATCAGGCAGATAAGGATGAGCAGACAGGTGAGGAATCAGGACAAGCCAAAGTCAGTAACAAGTATTAGGCAGATCAGTATGGACAGACAGGTGAGGAATCAGGACAAGTCATCAGTACATTATATGTACTCCTAAAAGCTATCATTGAAAAATACAATAAATCAAAAAATGTAACAAGTAACTTATAGCACATGAAATTCAACAGTAAACAAAAAAATATAGAAACTTTTGTAGTCCTCAAGGTCTATAATGGATAGTTTTAAAGGGATATTTATCCTTCTTGTTCTTGATCTTATTAAAGTTATTATTATTATTATCATCTGATTATTATTTTTTTCATGTTATTATTATTATTATTATTATTAATGTTTTTCCTATCATTTTATTACTATTATTATTATCAGAGATGAGTGAATTTTTTTAAAACTCAATTCGGCAGCTTCACCGAATTTTCTGATATGATTCGAATTAATTTGCGTCGAATCACGTTAAAAACAGCTATTATTATTATTAGTAGTAGTAGTAGTAGTAGTAGTAGTAGTAGTATAAATAATAATAATAATAATAATTTTCATATTATCATCATTGTTATTGATATTAATTTTCATACTATCATTATTGTTATTAATAATAATATTATTATTTTTTTCTGTGATTTATTACTATTATTACTATTATTACTATTATTATGTTTACTATTACTACACATACATAATTCCTACACCCTTGTGTCATTATTATTGTTATTATTATTATTATTATTATTATTTTTCATATTATTATTATTATATTGTTGTTGTTGTTAATATAATTATTGCTTTTATATGTTTTCCTGTGATTTTATTACTATTATTATTATTATTGCTGCTTTTTCTATGATTTTATTACTATTATTATTTGTACTACTACTACTACTACAGATACATAAATCCTTTTTCACGTCTTATGTCATTATTATTATTTATTTACATTTTTCATACTATTATTATTATTATTATTATTATTATTGCTTTTTCTATGATTTTATTACTATTATTAATATTATTACTATTATTTATTTATTATTATTATTATTGCTTTTTCTATGATTTTATTACTATTATTATTATTACTTTTTCTATGATTTTATTACTACTATTATTATTATTTTTACCACTACCACACATACATAAATTCTTCTTCACGCCTTATGTCATTATTATTTGATTCTACAGTGTGTTCTGCCACCATACACTTTTTGTTAGTCTAGGGGGCCGTATGTTTCTCCATCTGTCTCTGAGAAGCCTCTGATCTGTCTGAGTTTTGTTCTTCAACATCTCTGGCTCTGTCACCAAGTGTCCATCTGTCAAGAAATGGATGCCACCAATCTAAGCATCAAGTCATCGCACTTCGCATAAACCCCATTATCCATTTTTCAGAATTTCAATCACAATTTATAATGTTTTGGTCCACAGGATACAATGAATCTTACTGCGAGCAAATGTCACATACAATGCAGGAGGGGAACTTTTGCTTTTTTGGGGTGTAGAGAAAAAACAGATTCCTAACATTCTGCAAACATAGACTGAATACATTTTTACCAGGGGAGCAAAAGCAGAAAGGGCCATTATATGTATCATATGGAGAAAGTAACCAATGATATAGGAACCACGGAAGCAATGGAAATGAAAAAACATAACCCATAATGGCCCAGTGCCCCATTTGTATGGTCAATATAAAACTTTTGAGAGTTTTTGATAAGCAGCAGCCCAGTGGAGGAATACAGGGAGGATGGAAGCAGAAGTTGGTCAAGGTTGGGCTCTGAGTGACTGCCGTCAGCTCTTCTAACTATCAGGGGATGGTGTAGTGAGGAGGCCGACTGCAGTGTGGATGATGGTGGCAGTAGTATTCCTGGGACATTCCCTGGTAGTCAGTCTTCCTGAGTCTGTTGGTGGTTGGCATGCCATTAATGGTGAATGCAGGATAGAGGACACCTAAAACAAGGTTGACCGGTGAAGTAAGGCAGGCAGCATCAACAGCAACACTTCAATAAAATGGCAACCACCTGAGGCTGAGTGATGGTACTCCCTGGGGTCAGTCAATGTCTCTCTCACTTGGGAAGCCCCCTTAACAAAAAATGTTCTTATTTCTTACACAAAACACAAAAATACCTACAATGCCCAAGCTGTGGTGTGCACATTTCAAAAAGGTTGTCCAACCTGGCCTGAGACCCACAGATCTAGGTCTACCCAAAATTCCCTTCACAGTCTCTCTCACACACTTGGTCCAATAAGTGAGCAGGGCTATGGTCCATCTCCTGACTGCAACTTCCTTTCCCCAGGAGGTTGAAGAATAGACTGTCTCCTCCTCATAACTAGAGTAACCCAAATCGAAAATTGGACCATCTGCTCATCTTCAGCCTGAATAATTCAGTCCACCTAATGTTACAACAGTTTATATACAGCAATAACATGTCTTAGGCTAAGTTCCCACCTGCGACGAAGTCTCCATTGGTTAGTTAGCCGCAAAAACCGGTGGACTGTTTCTCCACTAGGACTACTCTAGTCTATGGAGTCCACCAGTGTCCGAGGGTAACTGTTTTAGCAGTCCAGCTCTCCGTCATTCGGGTCCCCTGGTGGACCCGAACGTTGAAGAGTCGGGTGCAGATATGAACCTAATCTTAAAGTGCAAATAAGCCAGTTTCTAAACCTATGCTCCATTGGGATGCTACACTCACACAGGATCAAGAGTCAAAGATCATGGAAAGGTGCCCATGGCTTACTCACCCAATACTCTTTTTCTAAACTGACTTGGCGCCAGACCATTACGGCTGGGGTTTATCAATTTTTTGTGAAAACTGTGCTACTGCTGCAGCCTGTGCTACATTACATGGGAGGCCACATCATCACTGGAGGCTGACTTGGCTGCCAATGGCTTCTTTTGCAAATTTAGATGGAAATTTGGCAAGAATTCCGGAACGTATGAACATATCCTAACTATGTATGAACATATCCTAACTATGTACACTATTAGACCCCAGGGAACATTATTTTATGATTCCTTACAATGTGGATCTTACAAATTTTTAAGAGGATTATTGTGGCAAATTGTAAATGAAAAACGTAACATCCAAAACATCCAGGAGAACCAAAATGTTCCAGGCAAGGATCCATAAGTGTCCATCCATGACCATCCAAAAACTTGGCAGGTTCGTGGGTATATTGACTAATGGCCGCCAATTCGGTGTACATCGACCTGGGTTATCCTTTGTTACAAGAGGCCATGTTTTTGTAGCCGCATTTATTTACTAATGTTGGTCATATACATGTGGATCAGGTCATTGTGACATCATCAAACTTTTTTATTTTGAAAAAAAAACAAACTTAAAAAAAATATAAAAAAAAGCACAAAAAAAGTCAACACGAAATAGCCTTTAAACCAAAAGTTGGTCATCACGCACGTAAAAGGCATAAAAAAAAATCAAAAATACTCTCTATCCAGTTAATGGCCCAGTCTTGGGGCGTTCTGAAATATCAAGCAATTACATGAAGCTGACAAAACTGGACTTGATAGAATAACTTGCTAAATTGGTTATTGATTTACAATACTCTCCGAGAAGCAACGCGGTCATGTGTCACGTTAAAAATAAGCCAAGGTTTCATCCCAAGGTTCCCAAACCCAAAGTCTCCCTGGCACCCGGCTTGTTATCACCTGGATATATTATTAGACCTGGCACTTAAAGTCATGAAGAGCTTTTATCAGGATTGAAAAGTAATCACAAGAGATCCCTGGAGTCAATCGCGCTCTCACCTGCTACACTGTACAGCCAGGCTGCTGAACACTACACACTACTTGTCACTGCCCATGTTCTGCTGCTGACAACTCATCCTCCCCTATAACTGCAGCACTGAATACAGGGAGCGGAGACCACACCGAACATAGTCAGTGACTACATTATATGTAAGGGGAAGATAAAAGGAAACAAAAGCCCCCAACACCATAATAACATAATGTCTTCTAGGTTATTAAGTTAAGACCAGCAGGGGGAGATATTACCCATTATGTTTCCATCCATATAACTAATGACTGTGATTTATTATCTGTAATACACAAGTGTATTGCTGTAATATACTGTACACTTCACTGATAATGTAATGTAATATACAGTATATATACAGTATATAATTCTAATGAATAATATAATATAATAATTATAATGAAATATACACTAATTTAATTTAAATATATTCTGTACATAGGGGCAGTATTATAGTAGTTATATTCTTATACATAGGAGCAGTATTATAGTAGTTATATTCTTGTACATAGGAGCAGTATTATAGTAGTTATATTCTTGTACATAGGAGCAGTATTATAGTAGTTATATTCTTGTACATAGGAGCAGTATTATAGTAGTTATATTCTTGTACATAGGAGCAGTATTATAGTAGTTATATTCTTGTACATAGGAGCAGTATTATAGTAGTTATATTCTTGTACATAGGAGGCAGTATTATAGTAGTTATATTCTTGTACATAGGAGCAGTATTATAGTAGTTATATTCTTGTACATAGGAGCAGCATTATAGTAGTTATATTCTTGTACATAGGAGCGGTATTATAGTAGTTATATTCTTGTACATAGGAGCAGTATTATAGTAGTTATATTCTTGTACATAGGAGCAGTATTATAGTAGTTATATTCTTGTACATAGGAGTAGTATTATAGTAGTTATATTCTTGTACATAGGAGCAGTATTATAGTAGTTATATTCTTGTACATAGGAAGGCAGTATTATAGTAGTTATATTCTTGTACATAGGAGCAGTATTATAGTAGTTATATTCTTGTACATAGGAGCAGTATTATAGTAGTTATATTCTTGTACATAGGAGCAGTATTATAGTAGTTATATTCTTGTACATAGGAGCGGTATTATAGTAGTTATATTTTGTACATAGGAGGCAGTATTATAGTAGTTATATTCTTGTACATAGGAGGCAGTATTATAGTAGTTATATTCTTGTACATAGGAGCAGGATTATAGTAGTTATATTCTTGTACATAGGGGCAGTATTATAATAGTTATATTCTTGTACATAGGAGCAGTATTATAGTAGTTATATTCTTGTACATAGGAGCAGTATTATAGTAGTTATATTCTTGTACATAGGAGCAGTATTATAGTAGTTATATTCTTGTACATAGGAGTAGTATTATAGTAGTTATATTCATGTACATAGGGGCAGTATTATAGTAGTTATATTCTTGTACATAGGAGCGGTATTATAGTAGTTATATTCTTGTACATAGGAGGCAGTATTATAGTAGTTATATTCTTGTACATAGGAGGCAGTATTATAGTAGTTATATTCTTGTACATAGGAGCAGGATTATAGTAGTTATATTCTTGTACATAGGGGCAGTATTATAGTAGTTATATTCTTGTACATAGGAGCAGTATTATAGTAGTTATATTCTTGTACATAGGAGCAGTATTATAGTAGTTATATTCTTGTACATAGGAGCAGTATTATAGTAGTTATATTCTTGTACATAGGAGTAGTATTATAGTAGTTATATCCATGTACATAGGGGCAGTATTATAGTAGTTATATTCTTGTACATAAGAGCAGTATTATAGTAGGTATATTCTTGTACATAGGAGGCAGTATTATAGTAGTTATATTCTTGTACATAGGAGCAGTATTATAGTAGTTATATTCTTGTACATAGGAGCAGTATTATAGTAGTTATATTCTTGTACATAGGAGTAGTATTATAGTAGTTATATCCATGTACATAGGAGCAGTATTATAGTAGTTATATTCTTGTACATAGGGGGCAGTATTATAGTAGTGATATTCTTGTACATAGGAGTAGTATTATAGTAGTGATATTCTTGTACATAGGAGTAGTATTATAGTAGTTATATTCTTGTACATAGGAGTAGTATTATAGTAGTTATATTCTTGTACATAGGAGCAGTATTATAGTAGTTATATTCTTGTACATAGGGGGCAGTATTATAGTAGTGATATTCTTGTACATAGGAGTAGTATTATAGTAGTTATATTCTTGTACATAGGAAGGCAGTATTATAGTAGTTATATTCTTATACATAGGAGGCAGTATTATAGTAGGTATATTCTTGTACATAGGAGCAGTATTATAGTAGTTATATTCTTGTACATAGGAGCAGTATTATAGTAGTTATATTCTTGTACATAGGGAAAGTATTATAGTAGTTATATTCTTGTACATAGGAGCAGTATTATAGTAGTTATATTCTTGTACATAGGAGCGGTATTATAGTAGTTATATTCTTGTACATAGGAGCGGTATTATAGTAGTTATATTCTTGTACATAGGAGGTAGTATTATAGTAGTTATATTCTTGTACATAGGAGCAGTATTATAGTAGTTATATTCTTGTACATAGTGGGCAGTATTATAGTAGTTATATTCTTGTACATAGGAGCAGTATTATAGTAGTTATATTCTTGTACATAGGAGCAGTATTATAGTAGTTATATTCTTGTACATAGGAGTAGTATTATAGTAGTTATATTCTTGTACATAGGAGCAGTATTATAGTAGTTATATTCTTGTACATAGGAGCAGTATTATAGTAGTTATATTCTTGTACATAGGAACAGTATTATAGTAGTTATATTCTTGTACATAGGAGGCAGTATTATAGTAGTTATATTCTTGTACATAGGAGCAGTATTATAGTAGTTATATTCTTGTACATAGGAGCAGTATTATAGTAGTTATATTCTTGTACATAGGAGCAGTATTATAGTAGTTATATTCTTGTACATAGGAGTAGTATTATAGTAGTTATATTCTTGTACATAGGAGGCAATTTTTATTAAAGTAAAAACCAACATAAATACAATTAAACAATAATTCTTTCAATTATTTCATACATTTTGTATGTACAAAGAAGGATCAAGCAGAAAATATCTAAAGCAGAATCAACTTAAAGAGTCCACACCTGTTGGGAAAAAAATAAATAAATAAATAAAAACAGAACACAAGGTAAAAATAAATGACCAAACTTAAACCATATCCACATTCCTCCACAGTATTCTGTCTCTCTGGTTTCTCTTTATCTCCAGTGATTTTATCCACCTGAGCTCAGATAATATCTGTCTGACTATGAATTCATGGTCAAAATTCTCGCTGAATATGGAGACTCGGGTTCTTGCGTGCCAGTGATAATATTTGATGACAGTAATGATCAGATACATGGTTCCTCTATCTATACCAGTGTTGTTGGATGGGACCCTATAGATTATGTCGGGGTATGTCAGGGTTTGCAGTATGGAGATGGATAACCTGCAGGACACTTCCTCCCATATCTTCCTCCCTCCCCAGCATTCAGTAATGAAATGCTCCATGGTCTCCTCCTGCTGACAGCCCAGGGGACACTTCCTATCCAGCACACTTAAGAATTTTAAGTTTCCCCTAACAAAGAGTTTACCATGTAGTGATAACCAGGCAGTATCAAAGAATTTGGCTGGCAGTCTTCTGCTATTGAGGAGTTTAAGACTTTCTTGGAGAGTGGATGTTAGACAGTCTCTTAGAGCAAGACGGGAGTAGAAGAAAGCCTTACATACCCTGGAGTATATGTCTCTCCTGGTATTACTCTCAATGTAAGTCAACTCCAGCTTCCACGTCCTGACACACTTCAGGCCATAGACCAGATACTGGGGGAGGTAGCCATGAGACAATCGACCCCTCTTAAGGCTGCCGCCTCGCACCCAGGATTCTGCAAAAGGCAAAATCCAGTCCCTGATACTATTTACCCACAGGGAGCTGTTGTTTGAGTCCAGACAACCAAAATTTACTTTTAGAAATATGGAGTCAAAAAACATCCTTGGATTTAACATATCCAGCCCACCCTCTCTCCTCTGTAGGTAGGTTATCCCTCTTTTTACTGGGTTTAACCTGTTCCCCCACAAAAGTTGGAAAAACAGGCTAAAGAGCCTAGTGGAGAAAGATTCTGGCAAAGGAAAGACAACAGAGACGTACAAGAAGACAGGGACCAGGTAAGTCTTCAACATTGTAACCCTTTCTCTATAGGTCAGCCTCCAGTTCTTCCATCGCTGAACCTTTGCATTTCCGGATTCCAACTTGTCTTCCCAATTTAGTCTGGCATTATCATCCCTCCCAAATTTCACCCCAAGGATCTTAATATAGGAGGAGGCCTGGGCAAACTGTGGCAGATCAAACACAGGATCAGTATGACCCGTCCAGAGAGCTTGACTCTTTTCAAGGTTGACCAGAGACCCTGAGGCCTCTGAGTAACTTCTGATGGCCGCAGACAACATCTCCACCTCAAGAGGCTCAGATATTACCACAGTCACATCATCCGCGTAGGCAACAACTCTCAGAGGCAAGCAGTGGAGAACCGGAACCCCCTGAAAATCACACTCCTGCAGTGACCTAAGAAATGGGTCTATGGCAAACACATACAGCAATGGACTCAGTGGGCAACCCTGTCTCACCCCTGCCTCAACCCTGAAAGTGTCACCCTGCCACCCATTGATCAGAGGAAAGCTCTCCGCCTCACAATACAAAGTTCTCAGCCAGTCTATAAATTGTCCCGGAATTCCGTACTTTGTCAAAGTGGCCCATAGATACTCATGGTCTACTCTGTCAAAGGCCTTAGCCTGGTCAAGACTCACAACATATCTCCCACACCTCAGAGCTTTACATCTCTCAAACATCTCCCTTATCGAGATAACTGCTCCAGAGATGTTCCGCCCTTTAACTGTGCCAAACTGAGAGCCTGCCAACAGTGCCGGGGGAAAACAAACTAACCTAGAGAACAGAATCTTTGCAAGAATCTTCCTGTCAACATTCAAGAGGGCAATCGGCCTCCAGTTCTTGATGTCAGTAGGCTCTTTACCTTTAGACAGCAGAATCAAGGAGGACACTCTCATGGATGGAGGCATCAGGTGATTTTCTAGACTAGTTTTGTAGACATCCATGAGAACTGGAGCTAAGAGGTCTCTAAATTTCTTATAAAATTCAGCTGTTATACCATCTGGACCTGGTGCCTTCTTCAGATGTAATTTATTTATGGCCTCTTTAACCTCCTCCACCGTTAATTCCGCTGTCAAAGGAGAAAAGTTCAAATCATCAGTATCAGGACCTGGAGTTGCCTCCAAGAATTGAGCCACCTTCTCTCTATCCAAAACCTTCTTCTGAAACAAGTCAGCATAGTAAGATCTCACCACCCCCAGGATACCCTCCCGAGATTCCTGTAAAACACCCTGGGAGTCAGTGAGACCTGTGACCGATTTATTTGCCACCCGCTCCCTGCAATTCTCAAATGGATCAGGCGCCCCTAAGGACCCATAATCCCGTTCAAGAACCAGGGATGTATACCTGCGGTACTGATACTGACTGATCTCAGATTTCAGCCGGTCAATCACACGTTGGTTATCCCCGCCCGCCGAATAGAGTGACTCTAATTCTTTCCGCAGCCTGAGATACTGGCTATACTTACTCTTCCCCTTCTTAACTGACAGTTTCCTTAAGAGGGATCTGACCTCCTCCTTGACATCCTCCCACCAGTCTGCCATGTTGCCATAGAAGTCGACTCTCTCAAGCTGGTTCTGAAATAGAGAGTGGACACAACTCTGGACATAGTCGGCATCTAAGAGGCTGGAATTGAGTTTCCATAGGCCTCTCCCAATATCAGGGCGTTTCGTGGAGCCCAAGCAAAAATACAAGGCCAGATGGTCAGAATAAGGGACTGTCTTTTCACTTTTCTCACTAACATTCTCAGAAGGACTCACCAGAGCTAAGTCTATCCGACTGCATCTACCAGCGCAGGAGTAGGTGAATTTTGGCTTCCTACCACCCTGAGTAAACACATCAGACAGACCAGCCTGTGTAATAACTGTATTTAACACCTTGCAGTCCCTGGTGAGAGGTCTACCAGTAGGTCTGTCACTGGATGACATAGTGGCATTAAAGTCCCCTGCCATGACTACAGGAACAGATGTAAAGAGGTACTGCTTTACGTCATCAAACAGATGTGCCCTTTCAGTCACTGACTGAGGACCATAGCTATTGATGAGTCGGAGCCTTCTGCCTCGGATGGTAACTTCTAGAACCAGGCACCTCCCCATCAATACCTCGGTTAATCTATGTATGGTGACATCTCTGGTGTTAAAAAGTATAGAAACCCCGGCACAAGGTTCCACAGCCAGTGACCAGAAGGACGGGCCAGACTGCCATTCTCTCTCTGCTTCTCGTAATAGTCCTAGACTATTTAAACGGGTTTCTTGCAAGAAATAGACATCTGCATCAAGATATTTCAAATGTTCATAGACTGCGTGTCTCGTCCTCCTTGCTCTGATACTATTAACATTACTGGAGATGATGTTAAGATAGAAATCTGCCATCAGAACAAGTAGAAATACAAGAAACAGAGAGATGGACCCCATTGTTATAGATCAGAGTCAGAGCTGTCCTGCTGACCTGCTGTCTCCATGTCTGATTCAGACTGTACCTCAGCTCGGCGGGGTCTCCTTATATTGGGTGGATCGCCCTCTGGTTCATCATCGAACTCTGCCATCATTCGTATGATTTCCTTGTCTATTTCTGCTTCGGTCTCTGACAGGACACTAAATCTATTTGATGTTGCAGTAACATCGCCTGTTCTATCCAATCTCATCTTAGTTGGTTTTTGGACAGTGGACCACTCACCCTCAGGCTTACGGCTGGATTTATCTTTCTTTCTTCTCTTAGTACTGGTGGGTTTTTGGGCAGGAGAAGAGATGGCCACTGAGGCTTGTACAACCTGCTCAACAACCTCCATGGTCAGCTCAATGGGTCCTGACTGGGCTTGGCCCTGGGTGGTATCACCTGTATCTGTTTGGGGCTCTGGCTCAGTGACTACTGACCCTGACAACAGCGCCTGCTCCTCCTCCTGTATGTCATCAGCCGCTGCCAGCAACTCCTCATCAGGGATATCCCTACGGAGGTTATGCCAGGCATCAGGACAGTCCCTGTGGGGGTGACCCATCTTACCACATAGGTTACATCTAATGTTTTGGCAGGTAGCGCTCACGTGGCCCACTTCATTACAGAGGCTGCACTTTACCATGGTGCACACACTCGCTATATGACCGGCCTTCCCGCACCTAAAGCATCTGCGTGGCTGACCCGCATAGAAGCAGACGCCTTTCTCTCGGCCAATAAAGAATGAGTTGGGCAGATGTTGGGTTATGTTATTGTGCTGATGTAACTTAACCAGGACCTTCCACCCACCAGTCCAGATCCCGTCTTCATCCCTGTTCTTAGTAAGATCGGACATGAGGTCACAGTGTCTCCTGAGCCAGATGACAATGTCCTGAGGGGGAACGGCCTCATTCCAGAATATGATGGTGACACTTGCGGTATCTGGCTTAGAGATGGGGATGAAGCTGAATTTATTCCAACCCTCAGTATCTCTAAACCTAGTGAGATTAGCCCAGAAACGGTCCAGATCAGACATCAGCTTAAAGCTGACATCATACCCCTGGCGGTCAGGAAGATTTATCACTGCCAGGATGTCAGTCGGCAGGAAGCCCATCTGGGTACATAGGAGCCCTCTGACCACAAACCTTCTATCAGGCAGATCTTCCTTGGCACCTCTGTGCCTAAACCTGACTACATTCCTTCTCTTGAAAGCCTGGCCTTTATAGTTCGTGCTTGATGTAAAAGATGGAGCACCGCGGCTCCAGGCATTCCCAGAGGAGGTATGGCCAGATCCGCCATCTTGGCGTGCCTGTGGGCGCTGTGTGGGCTGCTGAGCACCTGCACTAGGAGGTTCTGCTACTACATTAGTAACTAGAGGGGGAAAGTCCTGTACATTGGACTGCGCTGTGTCCGCCCCACCATCAACCTCTATGTCTGTGATATCAGCAGACTCCAGAGACTGGACTGTAGAGGGGTCTAATGTCATAGATGGTGAAGGATCCCCCCGAGAATGAGATACACTTTCCCCTGCTGCACCATTATTATATACAGGATTATCTATAATATCAGACATATTAGACAGACAGTCAGTGGCAGCAGAGTCCTGCACAGCAGAGTCCACAATATTATTACAGTCACTATTAGTTATGTCCTGCACAGCAGAGTCCAGACTGTCCCACACACTCACATCCTGAGCCCCCAAATGTGCACCAGTACCTTCAGGTAACAGTCCACAGTCCTGATGAGATGACCTGCCTCCTGGGACTTGTGGTGTCTGCACAGATGCTACTTCAGACAGGGGTCCATGATCATGCTGTAAAGTGCTGCTTGCTGGGACTTGTGGTGCCTTGCCAGGAACTGCTGCAGGTCTTTGCTGTGACTTGGCATTAGCTGCTGCTTTCCCATACAAATTCCCTTCCTTTAAAGGGAAACTTGCTGGCTGCAGAATGGGTTTTGCATGGGACTGCTGGCCGCCATCTTGAGATGGTTCAGATCCAACTTTGGAGCGAGATGATGGTGACTTCTGGTATTCCTCGAATCGCTGCTGGTTTCTGTACGATTCTCCCACCGGTCCCATTTGCTCCAGTACAGTTTCTGTCTCCTGTACGTTATCGGCGAGCTCTTTCGCCAGTGCGCTCAGCTTCTTATCCACTATTGCCTCTACCCCAGGTCTAGCAGCCCTTATTTTGTAGGCACAGTCAATCTGTCGCTGCAGAGATAGTTTATTCGCCTTCAAAGTCTCCATTCTCCTGACCAGTGCTGGGATCTCGTCTGCCAGGCGCAGTTCAGGTGCACGCTCAGCCACCGTAACAGTCTGACCATTATTGGGTAGTTTTGCAGGCTGGTTACTCACAGTATGGCTTCTGGTTAGCGTAGTCTGTGACTTCTGGCTTGCTGCGGCTGTTGTCACTGCCATGGGGCCACAATCTGTAGCTTGGGCACTGGGGTCCAGTTTGCTTCCAGTGACCGCACTACTGGTACCATGAAGCTTCCCTGCTGGTCTCCCTTTGGTCACATCCACAGCCTTTCTACAATTTTGCAGTTTCCACTGCCAGATCTTGTCCGCTCAGACCGCACCAGTACAGGCCGCTGCATGTTCTCCAGCATGGTCTGTCTCTCCAAGGACGTTCTCCTCTGTCTGCAGGAGGGTGGAGTGGACGGGACACCTGTAACCTGTAATGGCGTCTGCACAGGCTGCACGGCTTGCTTCTTCTTACAATCAGGTATTCTGTCTGGATGCTGCACAATTACATTGGTAGGTTGTTGCACCGTACCTCTGCTTGCTTCTGCTACTGCTTTCTTTGCAATCACTTTCTTCCCATCTTGGCTTGCTGCACTGGGACTGCTGACACACTGGACATTACTTTCATTCTTGAAGACTTTTGGATTTTCATCCATTTTTTGAGTTGACTGGGAATTGTTTCCCAGAGTAGGCCTTGGAGCCTGGGCCTTGCTCGGGGAGCTGCCCCACCCAGGGTGGCCCCGCCCTGGGCTTTCTCCAGACATCAGGAGACTCAGGAGAGCTACAGAAACACAACCTCACAGCTAGGAGGCAGTATTATAGCAGTTATATTCTTGTACATAGGAGCAGTATTATAGTAGTTATATTCTTATACATAGGGGCAGTATTATAGTAGTTATATTCTTGTACATAGGAGCAGTATTATAGTAGTTATATTCTTGTACATAGGAGGCAGTATTATAGTAGTTATATTCTTGTACATAGCAGCAGTATTATAGTAGTTACTTTCTTGTACATAGGAGCAGTATTATAGTAGTTATAGTCTTGTACATAGGAGGCAGTATTATAGTAGTTATATTCTTGTACATAGGGGCAGTATTATAGTAGTTATATTCTTATACATAGGGGCAGTATTATAGTAGTTATATTCTTGTACATAGGAGCAGTATTATAGTAGTTATATTCTTGTACATAGGAGCAGTATTATAGTAGTTATATTCTTGTACATAGGAGCAGTATTATAGTAGTTATATTCTTGTACATAGGAGCAGTATTATAGTAGTTATATTCTTGTACATAGGAGCAGTATTATAGTAGTTATATTCTTGTACATAGGAGGCAGTATTATAGTAGTTATATTCTTGTACATAGGAGCAGTATTATAGTAGTTATATTCTTGTACATAGGAGCAGTATTATAGTAATTATATTCTTGTACATAGGAGCAGTATTATAGTAGTTATATTCTTGTACATAGGAGCAGTATTATAGTAGTTATATTCTTGTACATAGCAGTATTATAGTAGTTATATTCTTGTACATAGGAGCAGTATTATAGCAGTTATATTCTTGTACATAGGAGGTAGTATTATAGTAGTTATATTCTTGTACATAGGAGCAGTATTATAGTAGTAATATTCTTGTACATAGGAGCAGTATTATAGTAGTTATATTCTTGTACATAGGGGGCAGTATTATAGTAGTTATATTCTTGTACATAGGAGCAGTATTATAGTAGTCATATTCTTGTACATAGGAGCAGTATTATAGTAGTTATATTCTTGTACATAGGAGCAGTATTATAGTAGTTATATTCTTGTACATAGGAGCAGGATTATAGTAGTTATATTCTTGTACATAGGGGGCAGTATTATAGTAGTTATATTCTTGTACATAGGAGGTAGTATTATAGTAGTTATATTCTTGTACATAGGAGTAGTATTATAGTAGTTATATTCTTGTACATAGGGGGCAGTATTATAGTAGTTATATTTTTGTACATAGGGGGCAGTATTATAGTAGTTATATTCTTGTACATAGGAGCAGTATTATAGTAGTTATATTCTTGTACATAGGAGCAGGATTATAGTAGTTATATTCTTGTACATAGGGGGCAGTATTATAGTAGTTATATTCTTGTACATAGGAGGTAGTATTATAGTAGTTATATTCTTGTACATAGGAGTAGTATTATAGTAGTTATATTCTTGTACATAGGGGGCAGTATTATAGTAGTTATATTCTTGTACATAGGAGCAGTATTATAGTAGTTATATTCTTGTACATAGGAGCAGTATTATAGTAGTTATATTCTTGTACATAGGAGCAGTATTATAGTAGTTATATTCTTGTACATAGGAGCAGTATTATAGTAGTTATAGTCTTGTACATAGGAGCAGTATTATAGTAGTTATATTCTTGTACATAGGAGGTAGTATTATAGTAGTTATATTCTTGTACATAGGAGGTAGTATTATAGTAGTTATATTCTTGTACATAGGAGCAGTATTATAGTAGTTATATTCTTGTACATAGGAGCAGTATTATAGTAGTTATATTCTTGTACATAGGAGCAGTATTATAGTAGTTATATTCTTGTACATAGGAGCAGTATTATAGTAGTTATATTCTTGTACATAGGAGCAGTATTATAGTAGTTATATTCTTGTACATAGGAGCAGTATTACAGTAGTTATATTCTTGTACATAGGAGCAGTATTATAGTAGTTATATTCTTGTACATAGGAGCAGTATTATAGTAGTTATATTCTTGTACATAGGAGCTGTATTATAGTAGTGATATTCTTGTACATAGGAGCAGTATTATAGTAGTTATATTTTTGTACATAGGAACCATTACTATATTATACCAGTTGTATTATTGTTTGTAGTGGACAGTATTATAATTGCTTTATTCTTTTACACAGTGTGTAGTATTGTACTAGTTATATTTTTGACCACAGGGGGTGGAAGCTGTCCATAAAAACGTATTCAAAAACCCATATTTACTAAAGTTCTCGTGATTCTAGGGATAAGTGCCCTTTAACCCCTTTATATTAACCAATAACCACAAAAACCTTCTCATACCTGAGATTTTGCTAAGTGCAGTAGGGATTAGCTTACTTTTATTATCTGCACTGCATGTCAGAGCAAGCAGGTATCGATACACCTTCCCTAAATATTTGAGATTATGCATGCCCCAAAAAAATTTTCACACATTTTTATTAGAGTTTTGGAGACATGTTTTTGCCTAATCTTGATCTACAAGATTTAACAGTAAGTTTGCTTTAGGGCATCCATTATTAAGTACCCACGAGACCTTGTTAATAGCAGAACCTTCCTAGTATTTCACCAAAATGTGAGTCAGCAATAAAGTATCCAGATCTATGAGTAAGGGAAGTCAAATCCTGCGGACCTGGGGAGGGATGAAGACAACTGAACCTAAAATAGGAGGTTGAATGGTGCAGAAACTGAGGATACTATTAGATGTTACATGTGTCATGGAGATTGAGATGTAACTTTTTCACTGTTAAAGTTCTAAGCAAACCCATATCCTTTGGGTTTCCATATTTTCTACTGATTTATTGAATTTAGAGTCATATTAAATGATCACTGTTACGTCAACCATCTTTGCACAGATCAATAGTAAATACAAATATGTAAAACTTTGTAATACAGTCAGAGTAAAATGCTTCTCCACTTGTCTGGCACTTTTTCTTCTCCCCTTCCACCTGCTAAGCTGACTTTTTACCTGAAATCTCTGCTATGTTTTTTTAATACAGGCTGCAGGTCACATGCATCAGGTTCCATATGTCTATAGAAGTCTATGGGGAGGAGAGGGGAAGGAGTGAGAAGTAGCTAAAGGCTAAGGAAATAGGAAGTTTCTATCACAGCCCAAGTACTTTATTCACTTTGATACAGGTAACCACTCCTAATTAACCAAGTTCATTACAAATTGGTTCACTCATCCCTCATCCTATCTCAGACCTTTATCCACAGGCTAATTTGGGAACTCCCATAGAAGTGTATGGAGAGAGCTACAAATGCCTGGCTGATGTGACTGGAGAGGTGGTCATACAATTGCAGATCTCTCCATTCACTTCTATGTGTTTCCCAAAATAGCAGACTTTGCGTCTATCAGACATTTATGGCATATGGTGTGGATATGGGATTACCCAATTTACCACATCACTTCTATCATTTTTATCAAATCTGTTTTATATGCCCAAGAAAAAAGTTAAAAATGACTCAAGTCAATTTAGCTATTTTCCCCACTTTTTTTTTTGCCATATCTTAAATTGATGGTAAATCTTTCACCGAACATGAAGCCTGCTAAGGGAGAGAATCCTTAACATAGAAAAATCCAGCCCAGAATTCCATTTTTTCCACAAAATTCCACTATGATTATTTATGGACTTAAGTCAAGAGAACAGGTGTCGCCCAAGAAGCGGGAAACCCTCTCCTAAACCCTTGGTGCCATCCAGCGTACTATAAATTCCTCAAACACACAGTCTAAATGGATCTCTTTCTAAGAATACCCTGTTCCTCTCGGCACTGTGCCTGGAAATTCTTTTACAGTGAAGCACTGAGGAGCTTTATGATTTCCTCGCTGCTCAGCATATGTCCCGATTACCATTGTCTTCTCAGGAAACTGAAGCTGGACGTATATCCTTGTGTTCTGTCCGTGTTCCCAATATTCCTAGAACTATAGGACATCTATGGATTCTTTCAGTGACAGAAAACAATGAGATCACTTCACCCTCCTGAGATGATGAAATGGTTAAGCAAAGGATTTATAGAGCACCAGCTGTGGAATGTACAATATAGCAAATTTTGTTGTTTTTTTCCCAAGATTTCTGAATTTATATAATCTGCTGATTCCTATAGCAAAACAAAAAATTGGAAATAACAGCGCAAATGTGAACACACTCCAACAAAATAGTATGTTCTGTATTGTATCAATTACAGGGAACTCCTATAATCCAGCATTTGATGGTCTGGAAATCCTTCGGGCTTAGCCTTAAAGGATATGCACACTTTTGTGTATACAGACCTATGTGTTTCAATGGCAACAGACACTCTTTGTTGTCTGATCCTACAGCCATGCGTTGGCTATGTCTTGCTAAAGTACAGCTGGGTAGGTTCCTTAGGGTAGGTAGTTGTCAATAGATAGACAGGAGTAACATATGATTGGAGGATCAGACTACATACAGTTGGTAGTCTGTTGGCATGGAGACACATAGACCTGCATGGAATATGTAGCACAAAACGGTAGGAGATTTTTCAAGTCTTGAACCACCTTTGCAACCATTTATTAATAAATCCGGTGCACCCCCCCATAAAATTTAACCACTTCAGGACTGGACCATTTTCCCTAGTGTTGTGTAGATGGAGGCGGGGCTGGAACCTGTGATGCGAGTGTGGTAGTGATTTTTTAATTATTCATTTTTTTATTGTCTATTTATTTATTTATTTATTTATTTTTATATAAACATAGTACCTCCATAAATTTATAATAGACCCTTGGGGGGCATCTAAACTTTTTTTTTTTTTTTTTTTGCTGAATTCCCCTTTAACTGAGATGATGACATCTTAGTCCCATTACAGGAGGGATGCAGAGCCACCTAACATGAACTGCACAGCTGATCTGCACGCTTACAACACGAAGATCACATGACCGCCGGGACAGGAACATTATGGCGGTTCCCCATAGCTTTGTCCATAGTGCTCATTAAGCACTGTGCATACAGAGATCAGAAAGAAAAAGATGGTACTATACCATCCCTGCCATCTCCCTGGGGTGTCCGGTGTTGTAATGGCGTCCTACTTCTGCAGTTGAAGTATCTTGTGCAACTGCTTTACTCTGCAAGGACATACAGCTATGTGCTGACCACTTGGACAAATATGGTTAAAGTGAGATTGGCGTCTGGTAAAAAGGCCTATGTGTCTCCATGGTAACAGACAACAGGACTACAGACAACAGGACTACAGGACTCTCTCTATATATATATATACCTGTATATATACATATAATTGAAAGGGAGTATTATGGCAAGACAAGGTTAAACAGAGTTTGTTTGTAGTCTGTTACCATAGAGAATCCAAAAATCACTTTAAAAAGTTTACACACCATTTAAACTGTAAAATCACTGAAATAATTTATCATTTGCATGAAGACATCATGGATAATACTATATATTTGTGATTTAAAATGTGAAAAATGACACTAGCTATAGAAGAAACCCATCTATATGATATATCAGAAACATTTGGCAAAATACGGGAAGTAAAATTAAGAGATGAAAATGAGGAACAGGGATAGTATATGGCAGAAGAACTGGACCCTATGGCTCAGGCAAAAAAAGTAATAGAAGGATCCATTCCCCCATGTCCCCCAGGTACTGAGCCCTCACCAAGTAGCAGGAGTCCTCCATCTGTACCTTGGACAACTGCTCCTAGCTGCCATCTCCTTCCCATGACAGTCCATGAAAGCATCTTCTCCCGTTCTTGGCCATTAGGCAAATCTTAAAGCAATTTCCTTGTGTCTTTACTGGGATCTATATTTGTCCTATGGTTCTAAGAATATGGGAAAATGTACAGTACATGGTATACGAGGAAAGCTTTTCTGAGTTTCCTGAAAAAGACAATAGTAATCCTGACATGTTTTGTTCTGAGGAAATGCTGCCGCTCTTTAGCACTATAGGGTCTTCTGAAGGCAACATCTGTATCGCTGGCATTAAAGGGTCAAATACCAATTTAATGTTTTTACCACAGAGTATATATTGTCAGACTTCCTGTATATTCTAGGTATTACCCATAATGTTTAAACAACCTAGATTTCAGCCTGCAGAGAAGAAAGAAAGAAACAATGCCGAGCGGCACATAGTATAATATTCTTTGTATAGTTGGTAAACAACAGAAACAGTGCGGTGAAAAAAAGTGGAAAACACCCTACACGAGGGCCTGTATAGACACCGCGATTGGGGTGGATCCACAATAAGCAGGTAGAGAGTTTGCACACTAAAAGATGAATTAGTTTGGTGGACAATGTTGTGGTTTTACTCTCACCTGGGTTAGTTGTGATGAGCCACAACTACTCAACATGCATATCAATCCTATGTATGGAGGCAGCAGAATCTCTCCGTGTCGGGATCACAGGTATCCGTTGTTGTGGATGGAGTGGATGCTCCAGAAAAAAGAGAGATAGTATATCCATGCTTTCCAGATAAAAAGATTTTATTGGGGCTCAGAGCACACAACGCGTTTCGGAGACCTAAAATCTCCTTTTTCAAGTGTAAAATGAGACAGGACACACAGTGGGTGGGTCTAACCCCCTGCAGCCTTTAAATAGCTCAATTTTGTACCTGTTAGTATGTCCTGTCTCATTTTACACTTGAAAAAGGAGATTTTAGGTCTCCGAAACGCGTTGTGTGCTTTGAGCCCCAATAAAGTATTTTTATCTGGAAAGCGCGGATATACTATCTCTCTTTTTCCTGAAGCATCCACTCCATCCACAACAATAGATTTCCTGGAAAGTGATATAATATCTATCTATCTACAGTACAGACCAAAAGTTTGGACACACCTTCTCATTCCAAGAGTTTTCTGTATTTTCATGACTATAAAAATTGTAGATTCACACTGAAGGCATCAAAACTATGAATTAACACATGTGAAATTATATACTTAACAAAAAAGTGTGAAACAACTGAAAATATGTCTTATATTCTAGGTTCTTCAAAGTAGCCACCTTTTGCTTTGATTACTGCTTTGCACACTCTTGGCATTCTCTTGATGAGCTTCAAGAGGTAGTCACCTGAAATGGTTTTCACTTCACAGGTGTGCCCTGTCAGGTTTAATAAGTGGGATTTCTTGCCTTATAAATGGGGTTGGGACCATCAGTTGTGTTGTTCAGAAGTCAGGTGGATACACAGCTGATAGTCCTACTGAATGGAGTCTTAGAATTTGTATTATGGCGAGAAAAAAGCAGCTAAGTAAAGAAAAACGAGTGGCCATCATTACTTTAAGAAATGAAGGTCAGTCAGTCCGAAAAATTGGGAAAACTTTGAAAGTGTCCCCAAGTGCAGTGGCCAAAACCATCAAGCGCTACAAAGAAACTGGCTCACATGAGGACCGCCCCAGGAAAGGAAGACCAAGAGTCACCAGTGCTGCGGAGGATAAGTTCATTCGAGTCACCAGCCTCAGAAATCGCAGGTTAACAGCAGCTCAGATTAGAGACCAGGTCAATGCCACACAGAGTTCTAGCAGCAGACACATCTCTACAACAACTGTTAAGAGGAGACTGTGTGCAGCAGGCCTTCATGGTAAAATAGCTGCTAGGAAACCACTGCTAAGGACAGGCAACAAGCAGAAGAGACTTGTTTGGGCTAAAGAACACAAGGAATGGACATTAGACCTGTGGAAATCTGTGCTTTGGTCTGAGGAGTCCAAATTTGAGATCTTTGATTCCAACCACCGTGTCTTTGTGCGACGCAGAAAAGGTGAACGAATGGACTCTACATGCCTGGCTCCCACCAGACCTGAACCCAATCGAGATGGTTTGGGGTGAGCTGGACCGCAGAGTGAAGGCAAAAGGGCCAACAAGTGCTATGCATCTCTGGGAACTCCTTCAAGAAAGGAGTTGGAAGACCATTTCAAGTGACTACCTCTTGAAGCTCCTCAAGAGAATGCCAAGAGTGTGCAAAGCAGTAACCACAGCAAAAGGTGGATACTTTGAAGAACCTAGAATATAAGACATATTTTCAGTTGTTTCACACTTTTTTGTTAAGTATATAATTCCACATGTGTTAATTCATAGTTTTGATGCCTTCAGTGTGAATCTACAATTTTTATAGTCATGAAAATACAGAAAACTCTTGGAATGAGAAGGTGTGTCCAAACTTTTGGTCTGTACTGTATATCTATCTATCTATCTATCTCATATATACAGTGGGTACGGAAAGTCTTCAGACCCCTTTAAATTTTTCACTCTTTGTTTCATTGCAGCCATTTGCTAAAAGCAAAAAAGTTCATTTTATTTCTCATGAATGTACACTCAGCTCCCCATCTTAACAGAAAAAAAACTGAAATGTAGATATTTTTGCAAATTTATTAAAAAAGAAAAACTGAAATCTCCCATGGCCATAAGTATTCAGAGCCTTTGCTGTGACCCTCATATATAACTCACAGCTGTCCATTTCCTTCTGATCCTCCTTGAGATGGTTCTACTCCTTCATTGGAGTCCAGCTGTGTTTAATTAAACTGATTGGACTTGATTAGGAAAGGCGCACACCTGTCTATATAAGACCTCACAGTGCACAGTGCATGTCAGAGCAAATGAGAATCATGAGGTCAAAGGAACTGCCCAAGGAGCTCAGAGACAGAATTGTGGCAAGGCACAGATCTGGCCCAGGTTACAAAAGAATTTCTGCAGCACTCAAGGTTCCTAAAAGCACAGTGGCCTCCATAATCCTTAAATGGAAGACGTTTGGGACGACCAGAACTCTTCCTAGACCTGGCCGTCCAGCCAAACTGAGCAATGGTGGGAGAAGAGCCTTGGCGAGAGAGGTAAAGAAAAACCCAAAGATCACTGTGGCTGAGCTCCAGAGATGCAGTAGGGAGATGGGAGAAAGTTCCACAAAGTCACCTATCACTGAAGCCTCCACCAGTCGGGGCTTTATGGCAGAGTGGCCCGAAGGAAGCCTCTCCTCAGTGCAAGACATAGGAAAGCCAAAAAACACATGAAGGACTCCCAGACTATGAGAAATAAGATTCTCTGGTCTGATGAGACGAAGATTGAACTTTTTGGCTTCAATTCTAAGCGGTATGTGTGGAGAAAACCAGGCACTGATCATCACCTGCCCAATACAATCCCAACAGTGAGACATGGCGGTGGCAGCATCATGCTATGGGGGACAGGACGACTGGTTGTAATTGTAGGAAAGATGAATGCGGCCAAGTACAGAGATATCCTGGAAGAAAACCTCTCCCAGAGTGCTCCGGACCTCAGACTGGGCTGAAGGTTCACCTTCCAACAAGACAATGACCCTAAGCACACAGCTAAAATAACAAAGGAGCGGCTTCAGAACAACTCTGTGACCATTCCTGACTGGCCCAGCCACAGCCCGGACCTCAACCCAACTGAGCATCTCTGGAGAGACCTGAAAATGGCTCCACCAACGTTCACCATCCAACCTGACGGAACTGGAGAGGATCTGCAAGGAAGAATGGCCGAGGATCCCCAAATCCAGATGTGAGAAACTTGTTGCCTCAATCCCAAGAAGACTCCTGGCTGTACTAGCTCAAAAGGAAGCGGCTTCTACTCAATACCGGGCAAAGGCTCTGAATACTTATGGCCATGGGAGATTGCAGGTTTTCTTTTTTAATAAATTTGCAAAAATATCTACATTTCTGTTTTTTTTTTCTGTCAAGATGGGGAGCTGAGTGTACATTAATGAGAAATAAAATGAACTTTTTTGTTTTTAGCAAATGGCTGCAATGAAACAAAGAGTGAAAAATTTAAAGGGATCTGAATACTTTCCGTACCCAATGTATCTGATATCTATCTATCTATCTATCTATCTATCTATCTATCTATCTATCTATTTATCTGTCATATGTGTGATATGTGAACCAGTTGGGTAATAGACTGGTTCAGCTTGAATGTTGCAAAATTTTTGGGTTCAACTGAATCAGAACTTTTATAGTTCCATTTAGATGAACCGGCTACAATAGTGGCCACCATGTGAAATCATGTAGAAAGCAGAGAAGAAGACTCACATGACCTCAGCGATCAGGCGTTCTTCCCCATACAGTACCCTAGTAAGATCACTGTTAAAAGATTCCACCAATATTTGATTGTGTTTTTTGCACCTTAGCTTGTTTCTATGCTGTTTGATGTCCTAGACCAGATGTAACTTTAGGTGGATCATACCAATGTGGCTGAAGTAAGATAGATGGTACATCCCTCATCTTAGACTATTCTAGTGAAGTGAAGGAGACAGTTGGTTCCCTCTCTCCTCAAGAGTGTAGACTAGAGTGTTAGCTGGAATGGCACAGTTAGGCTGACCTACGTCTGTCAGCTACAAGTGAGAGCCAGTGTCCATATCGTAGACAGCGATGAGCTTCAGCTCTGCTGACTCTTTTTTTTAGGACTTTTGTGTAGTGACAGAGACTGTAAGGGGAATGTATGGACAGACTTCATAGTTATGACTAGGACCTATGAGCCTCAGTCCAGGCCTAGCAACCTTTAGGTACCTGCACTCCACATTTTGGGCAATTGTAGGTATATTTTTGGAGAAGAGCGCACTTTGTGAGAACACTGCCTAAACCATAGAGACACTGACTGAGCCCAGACACTGACCTACCCCCATGCCTCAGCTCTAGCCTCGTGGTATTCAAGAATGTTCCTCCATTTCTGTAGAAGAGTGCTGTTTAGTTATGCACCTGTCTTGTTGTAAACTTTAGTAAACCATCAGTTATTTCCAGCTTTCTTGCCTCCTGTCCTAAATCCTGCAAGGTCCAGGTTACTCCAACCACCACCAGGCGGGAGGTTTACTACAAAGAGTGTTCTAGGGGCAGGGGCGGATTATAATATGTGTGAAATATATGATTGCTCGGGGCCCAGGCTATAAGGGGGCCCAGCAGTAACTGTAAAATTGACCTTGTAGTCTTCTGTATCAGCACAAACAGTCGATTAGTGTGGCGGACACGGAGGTCTACTGGAGGTGAGTGCGTGTTGGACGAACTTTGCAAGATTCATCTTGTGAATATTCATGAGGTTTGCCCAACAGTTTCGTTCAGATCATTATTATACTCGGGGATCACGTGACCCACTCACCCAATCTCAGGTCTCAGCGATCCCTGAAGTCATTCAGGAGGTCGGAAAAAGCTCGAAGACGACGTGCCAGAGCCCAGAGGAGGTGAGTAAGACTGTTTGTTGTTTTTCCTCACCTCCCCTGGGCCTCCCCTTATTATCCTCTGGGGTCTCTTCAGACCCCAGAGGATAACGGTAGTTCATGGGAGGCAAACTTCAAAAATTTTATGTTGACTCAACCCAAAATTTTTTGGAAAATCATATTGTTAAATCATATGTTTGTGCAATTATGGCACATTATATTGTGTGGAGGGGACACTATGGGACATTATATTGTGTGGAGGGGCTACTATGGGACATTATGTTGTGTGGAGGGGCCACTATGGGACATAATACTGTGTGGAGGGGCCAATATGGGACATTATATTGTGTGGAGGGGCCACTATGGGACATTATACTGTGTGGAGGGGCCACTATGGGACATTATACTGTATGGAGGGGCCACTATGGGACATTATATTGTGTGGAGGGGCCACTATGGGACATTATATTGTGAGGAGGGGTTACTATGGGACATTATACTATCTATCTATCTATCTATCTATCTCATATCTATCTATCTATCTATCTATCTCCTATCTATCTATCTATCTATCTATCTATCTATCTATCTATCTCCTATCTATCTATCTATCTATCTATCTATGTATCTATCCATTTATCTTCCCATTGTAAATACCACACTTATAGATAAATCAGGGGTCACTAGGATTTGATATTACATTGTGTGTTGAGGTGAGGACGGGGTGGTGTTTGATATATCACAGTGATCACTTAAAAGGTCATAGTTTTATAAATAGGCTTAAAACATGGCGGTAGAGAAAGGTTTATGGATTATGTTCCAAGAGTACAGTATGTTATATCATGCATCTTGGCAGACGTCCCGGACATACAGTTACCATCTTTTTGATACGTCTCATATGGAGCAGCTGTGGCAACGTTGCAACATCATAGAACAGAGCTCGGCAGCTTCCCCTTACAATACCCCGTGAACCAAGACATAGTAGTATCCTGCCGTGATAGAAAACAGACCGTCCTTATAATAAGACATCACATGCACTGTATATTCCCCTATACAGCCATCCTCTGCAGGTCCTTAAAGCCTGGTATAGAAGGGTTAATAAATGTTCAGAACAATTCTATTTATATATTATCTGCCTAAAAGGGGCCCCTCTGATGTAAGCCCATAAGGAATGTACAATAGTGCTCAGTCACTTCCCTTACAAATGTTAAAACCTACAGAGATATACTAAATGGAATATATGATATAGTATTGTAAGTCTACAACATGGGGCAAGAAAGAAGAAAGAACTAAAGATGGACGAACCTCAGAATATTTGTTTCGTCCGGAGTTCAGAGAGAATTGGAAGCGAAATTATTAGACTCTGGGATTGTTCAGACCCAAGAATATACTAGGTGGAGGCCCAGGGGAGGGGAAAAAATAAAACACATTTACACCTTCTTTTATCTCTTTTTGGCTTCCCCATGGTGTTCAGCTCTTGGTTTCTGCTTCCGCGCGGTGTCCGGCGCTCTTCTGTGGCATCATACACCCGGGTATACCGCTGAGGCCTGTGATTGGACATGGGCACACCGAGCATGAGCCCCAAGCTATTATACTCTGGGGTCTGAAGAGATTATAGTAATTCACCGTAATGCATGTCACAGCAGTCATGTTAGTTCTTCCGAGACGAATCCCAAATTGTTTGGTTGTACATAGAAGCAGTATTATAGTAGTTATATTCTTGTACATAGGAGCAGTATTATAGTAGTTATATTCTTGTACATAGGAGCAGTATTATAGTAGTTATATTCTTGTACATAGGAGCAGTATTATAGTAGTTATATTCTTGTACATAGGAGCAGTATTATAGTAGTTATATTCTTGTACATAGGAGCAGTATTATAGTAGTTATATTCTTGTACATAGGAGGTAGTATTATAGTAGTTATATTCTTGTACATAGGAGCAGTATTATAGTAGTTATCTTCTTGTACATAGGAGCAGTATTATAGTAGTTATATTCTTGTACATAGGAGCAGTATTATAGTAGTTATATTCTTGTACATAGGAGCAGTATTATAGTAGTTATATTCTTGTACATAGGAGCAGTATTATAGTAGTTATATTCTTGTACATAGGAGCAGTATTATAGTAGTTATATTCTTGTACATAGGAGCAGTATTATAGTAGTTATATTCTTTTACATAGGGGCAGTATTATAGTAGTTATATTCTTGTACATAGGAGGTAGTATTATAGTAGTTATATTCTTGTACATAGAGGCAGTATTATAGTAGTTATATTCTTGTACATAGGAGCAGTATTATAGTAGTTATATTCTTGTACATAGGAGCAGTATTATAGTAGTTATAGTCTTGTACATAGAGGCAGTATTATAGTAGTTATATTCTTGTACATAGAGGCAGTATTATAGTAGTTATATTCTTGTACATAGGAGCAGTATTATAGTAGTTATATTCTTGTACATAGAGGCAGTATTATAGTCGTTATATTCTTGTACATAGGAGGAGTATTATAGTAGTTATATTCTTGTACATAGAGGCAGTATTATAGTAGTTATATTCTTGTACATAGAGGCAGTATTATAGTAGCTATATTCTTGTACATAGAGGCAGTATTATAGTAGTTATATTCTTGTACATAGGAGCAGTATTATAGTAGTTATATTCTTGTACATAGGGGCAGTATTATAGTAGTTATATTCTTGTACATGGGGCAGTATTATAGTAGTTATATTCTTGTACATAGGAGCAGTATTATAGTAGTTATATTCTTGTACATAGGGGCAGTATTATAGTAGTTATATTCTTGTACATGAGGCAGTATTATAGTAGTTATATTCTTGTACATAGGAGCAGTATTATAGTAGTTATATTCTTGTACATAGGGGGCAGTATTATAGTAGTTATATTCTTGTACATAGGAACCTGTGGAGAGAAGAAGGCACACTCAAGTTCCTCCCATACTCATGGGAATCAGGATGTGACTACCCCATAATGATTTAGGCACTGTATCTCCTGCGCTGATTGTCTTCATGGTCCATATGACCTTGCTTTTCCCAGTTGTACCATTAACATCCCAGCTGCAGTAAAGCAAGTTTACACTATCAGCCTTTTTATTGTGCACAACACCCTGGTAATTCCCAGTCAGCTTATTTTCACCGGGAATATATATTAGCCCCAGTTCATTTTTCTGTCATATTTAATTCTACAATCTCTTTAATATATTTCGTTTGCATGAGCTTAATACCGCAATAACACTTTTAGAAAATTAATTTTGCAAACAATCATTTTCCTCCAGCTGAAACAATGGCCTGACACAAATGTATCTTCTTCTAAACACATATCCGTTCTATTATGTAAAGTAGACGCCAGCTTCATCAACATGCGCGGCCGTATTTGCATAAACCTAATATAGCTAAGTGTAGCGTTTTGTAGCCTTCGGTAATTATTGCTGAGGATGTAATTAAAATAAATACAAACAAGAAATACCAAGAGCGTTAATCAAATTGACACCAGGAAGACGACGCCAGGAAGGAGCCAGGAGAAGCTGTCAAGTGTATACCGCCATAAGGAGATAGAAGAGGGTAACCAGGGTAGTCCATAGGGTCATGCAGGTATGAAACTGAAGGTATATAGGTCTATAGATCGATCACACCCCAAGTGTTTGGACTGTGCCTCATCTTCATTCTATCCATCTCAGGGTTATTCAGTAACAGTATAGGAGTAGGATTCAGTCACTATATGGTAATATATGGTCAAGATATGGTGGAATTTTTTTTTGTCTTTTTTTTTTATACTGGCTTTTGTTGAACAGTGGTGTGATAATGTGTTTATTGCGGTATTATTTGGTATTCGTATGATTGTATTATATAGTAATTGTCTTATATTTGTGTTGTCTTTGAACATATGAAAGTGGTTAAATGTATTCAGAAAATGAATGTCACCTTTCTACTGACAGCCAAAAGTTTAGCCATCATCTTACTTACCTGCTTTGGCCTTCGATTCATCTGCCTGGTACTTGTTGTACTACTCCTGATTTTGACTTCTGACTATTCCTATGTCCCTGGTTAGCATTGCCGGATAGGTAGTGGAATAAGCAGTTTTCTAATATGTTGCAGAATAGGACCAGCAGACAGCAAGTAGACAAGCTACCTACAATCCTACTCTGGTTTGCAGACACTAGGAGTAAATTCTAAGAACACAGAGCCTGAAAACTAATGTAATCACAGGCAAAACAAGTGAAAGAAGCCATGGTTAAATACCCCGCCTCAGCCCTGGATTGGACGGTGAGCAGCACTCTGATCAGTTTTGCATCTCAAAGTTTTGACTGGCTGTGTAGACCCAACCAGAGTTTGACTGGTGGGCACGGCAACCTTACAGCAAGGTGAATGGCTGCAAGGTGGAGAAGCAGGAGCATGAACACTGATCTTCTGAACATCAGGCACTGAATATAACTGCACCAATTGCTCAGGAATGGTGGAGGATCGTGAAAATATTCCAACTGCCTTGTCTTATAGCCATGTTGTCGTTGATCCTATAAAAGTGAATCATTGCATTCAGAAAATCATCTTTTTTCCAGTTCTGAGACCCCCATCATTGTCAGTTTTTGACATTTCCTAACAACAGCAAAAAGTTGCACTCTCAAAATCAATCTCAGCCCTACAGATCAGGTCTATAAAGAGCCTCAGGTTTAATAATGTCTGAAAATTGCCTTAAATGCAGTGAAATGTGATCGGCCCCTCTCATAGTATTCCTATTCTTTGTGATTTACGTGGATTTTGACGGCAGCGGCACGGTGTAGATCACTGGTGTAAATAGCACGTCAGCCGAAAAGCTAAATATTTTCTTTTCTGTTCCTACACCTATAATATAAAAAAGTCTACAATCATCTTAATGTGAGTGATTGAATAATTCATAGAGAGGGGGGATTAAAATTCATAAGGGAGACATTTAGAAAACCTCTCGAAGGAAATCGCTTCTATACATTGAAGTCCTGACTCGTCTACCACCCAGGTTTACAGTAATACATTATTCTCCGCAGTATAAAGAGGCTCATTGTCTCTGCTCAGTCCTCTCCAAAGCAGAGTTCTCAGAATCCGGGAACAAAACTTGCCCAGAGTTACAAGTCCTTCTGCTGCTTTATAATGTGCGTAGGAAACTTTCTATTATTTTCTCATTTTCTCAATTTTAGACACCGGTTTGGTTCTAAATAGCTTCTAAATGCTGTGCTCATTCATTTTCTTATCCATTATTTATAGTGGTACAAACTTGTTTTTTTATACCAGAGTTGCAAAATGATAAATGATAAAATTCTACCCTGGTGTAAGAAACTTTGTAATAAATTATTGCTGAATCTGTCTTGCTAGAACAAGATGGATTGCAACTCAAATAGGTATCAGATTACATAGTAGTCTATGGGGAGGGAAAGGAAAGGAGTGAGCAGTAGCTGAGTAACACAGAAGATGGCTGCTGTAGCTAAATAGGAAGTTTCTAACTCACCCCAAGTACTTTGTTCACTTCGAGAAAGGTCATAATATTGTATATGATCCTGCTGATGCTTCTGGGTGAGAGAGAGTCAAAGAGCAGATTATCCTCTACTTTATGTTTTCAAGTGTATGGCAGATATCATAGGAGCTAGACTCCATTCACCAGCTCAGGGAGAACGGAGAATTAAATATAGAGCCTGCAGAGGGGAAAACTGATAAAAACGCAGACTACTATCACTTGTTTGTGTCCACATGCTGGCCCCACCTTTCCAAAGCACTCTTAAAGATGGCATCAGACCCATGTGACCTATTTAAAGAAGTCTTCAGCTGCCACAGGTCCCCTGGTTTATAAGGTACGTTCCTATAGGCCTGCCAGCCTTGTCCTTGGATTACTCTGTCTGGTGTTGTTTGTCCTACTCCTGGTTTTGACTCTTTTTTTTTTTTTTTTATCGAAGGTCTCAAAATTGTGCCAACGAAACACCAGTGCACTTAAAAAAGTGGGGGTGCCACTGAAAAAACGAGCTGTAGTTTACATTAGTTACCTGCCAGTTGTGTGGCCTTGGCATAGAATGACAAAAATATAAGCTACAAAGTAGACATTTTCATGGACTTTGGACCTTCTGCTGGGCCCATGATGGAAAATTGCACATAATGTACTGTAAAAAGGACATGACTAAGAAGACACAATTTTTTCTATAGCTTAGTCTCATGATACTTGATAGTAATCTTCAGCAATGGAAAAACATGGCTGCTTACCATCAAAAACAGCACCACACCTGTTCACAGGTTGCTTCTGGTATTGCAGCTCAGACTAATTCACTTCAATATAACAGAACTGAAACCCAGATGTGGCATTATTTTTGGTAGAAAGCAATCATGTTTTTCTAATCCTGAACAATCCCTTTAATTTACAGTCACCATCTTTGGGGTGTATGACTGTCATATGTAAGCCAGTTCACATAAGTCACATATGACATATCCTGCTGTGGAAAAATGTAAGAGAATGACACCCACAAGATGCTATAACATAGAAACCATACTGTAACAGTCAAGAGAACTTAAAGGGAGTGTGTCACCAGTACCCTGCATATCAACCCCAGCCTGCAGATAGATAGGTTAGTGTCACCAGAGCCAGCATATCAACCCCAGCCTGCAGATAGATAGGTTAGTGTCACCAGACCCCAGCATATCACCCCAGCCCTGCAGATAGATAGGTTAGTGTCACCAGACCCTGCATATCAACCCCAGCCTGCAGATAGATAGGTTAGTGTCACCAGAACCAGCATATCACCCCAGCCCTGCAGATAGATAGGTTAGTGTCACCAGACCCTGCATATCAACCCCAGCCTGCAGATAGATAGGTTAGTGTCACCAGTACCAGCATATCACCCAGCCCTGCAGATAGATAGGTTAGTGTCACCAGAACCAGCATATCACCCCAGCCCTGCAGATAGATAGGTTAGTGTCACCAGACCCCAGCATATCACCCAGCCCTGCAGATAGATAGGTTAGTGTCACCAGAACCAGCATATCACCCCAGCCCTGCAGATAGATAGGTTAGGGTCACCAGAACCAGCATATCACCCCAGCCCTGCAGATAGGTTAGTGTCACCAGAACTAGCATATCACCCCAGCCCTGCAGATAGATAGGTTAGTGTCACCAGACCCAGCATATCACCCCAGCCCTGCAGATAGATAGGTTAGTGTCACCAGACCCAGCATATCACCGCAGCCCTGCAGATAGATAGGTTAGTGTCACCAGAACCAGTATATCACCCCAGCCCTGCAGATAGATAGGTTAGTGTCACCAGACCCAGCATATCACCCCAGCCCTGCAGATAGATAGGTTAGTGTCACCAGACCCAGCATATCACTCCAGCTCTGCAGATAGATAGGTTAGTGTCACCAGACCCAGCATATCACCCCAGCCCTGCAGATAGATAGGTTAGTGTCACCAGAACCAGCATATCACCCCAGCCTGCAGATAGATAGGTTAGTGTCACCAGAACCAGCATATCACCCCAGCCCTGCAGATAGATAGGTTAGTGTCACCAGAACCAGCATATCACCCCAGCCCTGCAGATAGATAGGTTAGTGTCACCAGAACCAGCATATCACCCCAGCCCTGCAGATAGATAGGTTAGTGTCACCAGAACCAGCATATCACCCCAGCCCTGCAGATAGATAGGTTAGTGTCACCAGAACCAGCATATCACCGCAGCCCTGCAGATAGATAGGTTAGTGTCACCAGACCCAGCATATCACCCCAGCCCTGCAGATAGATAGGTTAGTGTCACCAGAATCATGCAGTGTTTTCCCTTTATGAATTGGGACCTCCGTTGTGGAGATATAGCCATTTTTGTCACTATGCTGGTGACACTCTCCCTTTAAAATACACAGGCAAAATGCACATACATTATAAGTAAGATCTTTTGATTATACCAATCGAGCAGCCATTGTAAAGACAGTCCAGTCCACGTCCAGGCTGCTGCCCGGTAGGTTTGGTGACTGGCAGGCACAGATGCTGCAGGTAGGAGTTATCTTCTCCTATAGAACCAGTCCAGCATTTGGCAACCAGTGAATTTATTGCTTGGACTGGTTACAAGTCTAAACTGGATTACTAATCGGAGTTATTGGAGATTACTATAGGAAGGTGTGGTGAGATAAGACTGGCTAGATAAGGCTGTTTGGCGCCAAAGGCCGAGATGCCAGATATCACCCACACATGGTGTAGTTATTGATCACAGCAAAACTATGTACTGTACTGTATGACCTGAAAAAACCTTCCAGTGCTCCAAGGTTCATTTCTGATCTGTACATGTCCACTGCCAATATGTGACAGGGAACTCCATGGGCACTATGAGCGGGGATTTACTGGCTATTAAAGGGAATGTGTCACCAATTGTTTTTTTTTTTTTTGTTTTTTTATTTATTTATTTATTAAAACTTCTTTTTTTCTCATCTCTTTTTATGTTCTGATAGTAGATTTTTTATATTAGATTTTCTGTCCATGATTCTGGAGGCGGCCATCTTGCCTGAGCTTATTCTCTGCTCTGTTAACAGTATTTAGTGATCTGCTTTACAGCACAGTCGTGACCATAGACAGCAATAGTCTGGAGCCGACTCATGGGAGAGTCTTCTGTACATGCTCAGTGCAGGGAGTAGGACGAGATAAGCTGTGATATCATCTATGGTCAGTAGTGATGTAATGATGGGTGTTAAATGGTGTAAATGAGGTCACTGCTGCAAAGAAGAACCTTAAATAATTAGTAAGTGTCAGTCTATTATTAGGCTTGGTGGCCAGAGTG
The DNA here is from genome assembly GCA_947044405.1 of Leptodactylus fallax. Taxonomy (NCBI): domain Eukaryota; kingdom Metazoa; phylum Chordata; class Amphibia; order Anura; family Leptodactylidae; genus Leptodactylus; species Leptodactylus fallax. The sequence continues at coordinate 560,720 of CAMRHE010000387.1, read as the reverse complement.
GAAATTGCAGGATATAGTAATTATAGTAATTAAAAATAAAATTGTCAAAAATTCTTAATTTAGTTTAAAAAAATTGGTCATTTTTGATGAGACATTCCCTTTAAGTTGAAGGTTTCGCTCCCTGCACTGTCAATGTTTATTCAATAAGTGTTTGTGTCTTATTAAATGACTTAGATTGTGTTTGTCTAGAATTGTGACCATGTTTTATTAGTAGTCAGTGCAAATATCCAGGTCATTCCAGTGGGTTCACTTACTTTTTATAACAACTTGTGATGCCCCTTCTTATCTTCCTGGCATTCCTTATACTGTATTCTGTAACTTTCCTATCTGGAGAGGAAGCCTCGCTTATTGGTGTAAAATCAAAACAAACAGACCCGTAAAAAAGAAAGTTATTGGAATGTTTTTGATATCACGGAATTATGAGTAATCGATGTCGCCAGTTTTTTCGAGAAATCTTAATCATTAACAACAGTCAATCCTCATATCTCGGAACGTAAAAAGATTACCAGGGACAACACATGCCAAATAAAAAAACACTCCATATTTTACAACGCGAAAGGTGCAAAGACATAAAACACCTTTGTTCGGGAAAGGTATGACAGGAAGCGACACCCTGCCCTGATCTGATAAATGTCTCCAGTCACCTGCTCCGCGTCCCTGTTTATAGAAGGTGGAGCACTAGTAAAATGCTATTATATATGTCACACGCGGCCGTGTTTATAGGGACAACTCCGGCTGCTTTCAGTATCTCCAACTGGTTACACAAGGACAATAAGAAGACGACACAGGACCTTCCAGGACTTTAGGTCGCCAGTCTAAGGCTATAATACATCCGTACTATAGGGTCACTATTATAGCCACAATCCTGTCCCAACCCAAGGACTAATGACCCAATATAGGGATCTATGTATGGTGCTGTAAATTCAGGTTATTAGACCCATGGTAGGACCATATAACATAGAAGTACTCTGACAAAAACAAGCGCACACCAAGAAAGAATTTTTGGAATGGAAGAAGCTTTCTCAGTGTGATGTGATGATGAGCTATGGATTAATATCCCCCCTCCATCTAACCCCAAAGTTTATAACAGGGGGCATTAAATTGGGGCAGATGGAGGGGGACATTATAATGTGAGGGCATATCATGTTGGGGTGACTATAGGGGCATTATATAGTATGGGGGCACAAAGAGAAATAAAGGTGAGTGGGAGTAGTCAAAATAGAAGTGGGTGGAACTAAATTTGCGTCAGCATGCACAGCACAATACACATTCTGCCCTCTTTTTGTCCTTTGAGAGTTGGGAGATATGAATGTGGCAGTGTCAGGATGTCCTGTACATATCACTGAGGTGTTAGTGTCCTCGTATCACTACTAGGGGTGACCGACTGCCCTATGTGATGGCCCCCACATCATCAGACAAGCAGGGGGCAGTGTATCGCTCCACAGCAAAGGCAGGATTGAAGCGTCACCACGAGGCCTCTGTACTCCAACCGGATCGTTTTCAGAGCCCAAACAAAACCTGGGTTCATCACTATAGACGATACGGTTCCAGTCCACAGCAGTCCAGGTTTCTCATTGACGACACCCCTGGTGACGGTGGCTGAATGTCAATGGCAGGACTAATAATGGGCACCGTGATGCCAATTTTTCTTCTGCTAAGTGCCTGGTAATGGTGCAGGTAGAGACAGGAGGGTAATGAAGGCAGCCCCTGTTTCTAGATGTTGGACAAGAAAACTGTGGCAGCTGCTCGTACTTGATGGCGGATCAAACAACCCTCTCTACTGGTCTGTGTGGGCCGTGCTGTTCACCATGTGTGTGCCCTCATGTAATCCCTGCCCCAAGTGAGGACAGCCTAGATGGTGGGGAATTCATGGAAACGACCATCCTGCTTCTCTCGGTATAATAATGTGCCACCTTAAGTGGGCAACATGTCTTTGAGTGCATTGTAGAGACATCTCTAGCAGTCAATGATCTCCCACTAAAAGGTACACTACCCAAAAGTAGCCTCTGAGAGGTTTTTTTAGTGTAGCAGTTTATGCACTTTTACGCCCTCTTGTGGCAAGACCTAGTGTCTTATCAGACCACAACTGTAATGATTTACATATCAGCCTGAGACATCACTGCAGGACGAGTGTAACAGCGATCCGACATGTCTATCTGGGTGCGGTATTTCTTTGGCAGTGAGTGTATTACTGCCATGTGGCCTCATCATAACTTAAGTACATCTTTAGTTGGGGAAGGGAATATCAAGACTGACGTCTCGGTAAATCTCCTCATATGTGTCAAAAATAGTAAGTTTTAGGCTGATCTAGCGGTAGCCAAGACTCTATTATCGATGGAGGATGTAGGAGAAGAAAGATAGTAAGACATATACGTGTTAAAGGGGTCATTTCCTGTACGTCGAGGGGGATCAGGAACAAAAAACTGGCGGGGACTCAGGAAGGGACAGAACAGGAATTGGCGAAGCAAATATCACTTTTCATATTTTTCTAATATTGTGACCTTTTATTTTTTGTAAAGAATATTTCATTTTGACAATCCCTTTATTTAAAGGGATTATATGGGGAGGAAAAATGTTCTGCATTGTATAGATGATGTATCTTTTGCTATATTTACACCCCGTATGACTCGAGGGCTTCAACATTTTGTCATATTTTTGGGCCCATTACATATAAATATATTATATTGCCATGTGCCTTTTCTGTATTGTTTGCACATAAAACAATGCAAAACAAAAACAGCAATATTTGTAGAGGTTTTCAAAAATTTAACAAACCTGTAACATCTGCGCACTGCACTTTCTGCAAAAAAAAAAAAACAAACAAAAAAAAACCAGACCAAATGAAACCAAAAAACTTAGCAAAATGCCAAAAAGAAAAAAAAAAATAAAGCGTGCAACCAGCGTAAATCCCAGTTTAGCACCAGCTCACAAATTCATTGGTGCAGGGTTTCTCCCCTTTTTTTTCTTGTCTTTGTGGTGGGTTGGGGGGGCGTGTTTTTTGTTTTTTTTTTTTGCCCTCTGCGCCCCCCCCCCCCTCTCCCCCCCCCTCCCCCCTCCCTCCTCCCCCCCCCCCCCGCCGCCCCTCCCCCCCCGCCTCAACCCCCTCTTTTACTTCGCCCCCCCCCTCTCCTTCTTCTCTTTTACTTTACCATTGGGGGCACTTTCACATTTGGTTCTCCTTTTTTTTTTTTCCTCCTTATTTACTAGTAAGGGTGGTTTACTAACCACCTCCCTCTTACTTTTTTTTATTATCTGAGGTTTTGTTGTTATTTATTTTTTTTTTTTTTTTTTTTTGTGTTTTTTTTTTTGTTTTTTTTTTTTTTTTGGGGGCGTCCTTTTTTTTTTTTTTTTCTTTTTAATAGGGGGTGTATTATATTATTTTTTTTTTTTCACATGGGGGCAGTATTATAGTAGTTATATTCTTGTACATAGGAGCAGTATTATAGTAGTTATATTCTTGTACATAGGAGCAGTATTATAGTAGTTATATTCTTGTACATAGGAGCTAGTATTATAGTAGTTATATTCTTGTACATAGGAACAGTATTATAGTAGTTATATTCTTGTACATAGGGGCAGTATTATAGTAGTTATATTCTTGTACATAGGAGCAGTATTATAGTAGTTATATTCTTGGTACATAGGAGCAGTATTATAGTAGTTATATTCTTGTACATAGGGGGCAGTATTATAGTAGTTATATTCTTGTACATAGGAGCAGTATTATAGTAGTTATATTCTTGTACATAGGAGCAGTATTATAGTAGTTATATTCTTGTACATAGGAGCAGTATTATAGTAGTTATATTCTTGTACATAGGAGACAGTATTATAGTAGTTATATTCTTGTACATAGGGGTGAGCAGTATTATATGTAATAGTAATATTGTAGGAGACAGTATTATAGTAGTTATATTCTTGTACATAGGAGCAGTATTATAGTAGTTATATTCTTGTACATAGGAGCAGTATTATAGTAGTTATATTCTTGTACATAGGAGCAGTATTATAGTAGTTATATTCTTGTACATAGGAGCAGTATTATAGTAGTTATATTCTTGTACATAGGAGCAGTATTATAGTAGTTATATTCTTGTACATAGGAGCAGTATTATAGTAGTTATATTCTTGTACATAGGGGGCAGTATTATAGTAGTTATATTCTTGTACATAGTAGTATTATAGGGGTAGCAGTATTATAGTAGTTATATTCTTGTACATAGGAGCAGTATTATAGTAGTTATATTCTTGTACATAGGAGCAGTATTATAGTAGTTATATTCTTGTACATAGGAGCAGTATTATAGTAGTTATATTCTTGTACATAGTAGCGGTATTATAGTAGTTATATTCTTGTATATAGGAGTAATATTATTATTTTTTTTTTTTGCAAAGGGGGGGAGTATTATAGTTTTTTTTTTTTTGTAGAAGGGGGTAGTATAATAGTTACATTCCTCCGCATACGGGGGAGTTTTATAGTGTATATATCCCTGTACATGGGGGAGAATTAAAGAAGTTTTTTTTTTTATAAAAGGGGGGGAATTATAGTAGTTTTATTTTTGTAAAAAGGGGTAGTATTATAGTAGTAATATTCTTGTACAAGGGGGCGGTATTATAGTAGTTATATTCTTGTACATAGGAGGCAATTTTTATTAAAGTAAAAACCAACATAAATACAATTAAACAATAATTCTTTCAATTATTTCATACATTTTGTATGTACAAAGAAGGATCAAGCACAAAATATCTAAAGCAGAATCAACTTAAAGAGTCCACACCTGTTGGGAAAAAATAAATAAAAACAGAACACAAGGTAAAAATAAATGACCAAACTTAAACCACATCCACATTCCTCCACAGTATTCTGTCTCTCTGGTTTCTCTTTATCTCCAGTGATTTTATCCACCTGAGCTCAGATAATATCTGTCTGACTACGAATTCATGGTCAAAATTCTCGCTGAATATGGAGACTCGGGTTCTTGCGTGCCAGTGATAATATTTGATGACAGTAATGATCAGGTACATGGTTCCTCTATCTATACCAGTGTTGTTGGATGGGACCCCATAGATTATGTCGGGGTATGTCAGGGTTTGCAGTATGGAGATGGATAACCTGCTGGACACTTCCTCCCATATCTTCCTCCCTCCCCAGCATTCAGTAATGAAATGCTCCATGGTCTCCTCCTGCTGACAGCCCAGGGGACACTTCCTATCCAGCACACTTAAGAATTTTAAGTTTCCCCTAACAAAGAGTTTACCATGTAGTGATAACCAGGCAGTATCAAAGAATTTGGCTGGGAGTCTTCTGCTATTGAGGAGTTTAAGACTTTCTTGGAGAGTGGATGTTAGACAGTCTCTTAGAGCAAGACGGGAGTAGAAGAAAGCCTTACATACCCTGGAGTATATGTCTCTCCTGGTCTTACTCTCCATGTAAGTCTTCTCCAGCTTCCACGTCCTGACACACTTCAGGCCATAGACCAGATACTGGGGGAGGTAGCCATGAGACAATCGACCCCTCTTAAGGCTGCCGCCTCGCACCCAGGATTCTGCAAAAGGCAAAATCCAGTCCCTGATACTATTTACCCACAGGGAGCTGTTGTTTGAGTCCAGACAACCAAAATTTACTTTTAGAAATATGGAGTCAAAAAACACCCTTGGATTTAACATATCCAGCCCACCCTCTCTCCTCTGTAGGTAGGTTATCCCTCTTTTTACTGGGTTTAACCTGTTCCCCCACAAAAGTTGGAAAAACAGGCTAAAGAGCCTAGCGGAGAAAGATTCTGGCAAAGGAAAGACAACAGAGACGTACAAGAAGACAGGGACCAGGTAAGTCTTCAACATTTTAACCCTTTCTCTATAGGTCAGCCTCCAGTTCTTCCATCGCTGAACCTTTGCATTTCCGGATTCCAACTTGTCTTCCCAATTTAGTCTGGCATTATCATCCCTCCCAAATTTCACCCCAAGGATCTTAATATAGGAGGAGGCCTGGGCAAACTGTGGCAGATCAAACACAGGATCAGTATGACCCGTCCAGAGAGCTTGACTCTTTTCAAGGTTGACCAGAGACCCTGAGGCCTCTGAGTAACTTCTGATGGCCGCAGACAACATCTCCACCTCAAGAGGCTCAGATATCACCACAGTCACATCATCCGCGTAGGCAACAACTCTCAGAGGCAAGTGTGGCATCCCAGAGCTGGCTATGGCTGGGCTGAGGGTGATCTCTGTGCATTGTATTATTTCCTGTTGCTTCATAGCCTGTGTGACATAGCAGGGGGTCCTGAGTCTCACACAACACAGCGCCACCTAGTGAGCCTCACACATGCATTACACCTCCCATAGGATTGAATAGTAACCAAATGTCCAATGGGAGGACATCGCCTGGGAAAAGGGGAGGAGTCAGCTGATCACTGGGTCCCCATGGTAACACCCCTGCAGGAAGGTCCTGCGTGTGAGGAGTGAGAAGTGTGGAGTGTTAGGAGGAGGAGGTTTCTGTGTCTGACTCTGCACCGACAACATCAGGGCGCCCCAAACACCACCAGTCGGCACAGTATAGGGGAAGCGCCCCGGGGGAACAATCACCACCAACATTTGTGCAGCCCCCTCATCACCGGTACCAGTGGTGGTAACGTGGGACAGCACCAGCGCTGCGCCCTCGTGCCCAGAGACCGTGACAAGTCTGCGCTGTTTGCACCCCGCAATCCCAACTGCAGCGTTACCTTCCATCTGGTCACCGCAAGAAAAACTGGCGTCACGAACAGGATACGGGTGTGTGCCATTTTGAGAAAGTCGCCACGAAAAGTGCGCCAAATTGTCTCCAGAGCATCGGTCTTTATTGTGGACTTTACTAAGATCAAGTTTATTCCCTGAGAGTGCTTGCCACAAAGAGGGGGAGCCCTATACCCCTGAAGCAAGCCCTAAAGACTGTCCTCTCAGTGTGTTACAGCCCTGGAAGAGTTAAAACACCCAGGACTTGTTTGCTGCGCCACATCGCTGTGTAAGAACGCCCACAAAGGGTTAACTGTACCTTGCAAAAGTGCGGGAGATTTTTAGCACTGCCCATGAGGCCAGGAGACCCATCTGCCACCATCTTGGGAGAGCCCAGAATGCTGAGCGCAATGCTACGCGCACCCATACAAGAAAGTGAAAGGCGAACGTGCCAGCGCCATTTCTGACTCTCCAGTGCCGCATCACCGTCCCTGCTGTGCACCGCTGATCTCTGGTCCACGCTGCAGTTGCTGTCAGTGAGTACTGTGCCTCCCTGTCCTTGTCTTCAGTTCTCCCACGGCCCCAGCGAGTGTTTTCCGTGCACAGTGTCCGTGGGGAGTGCCACCATTAAAGAGGGGGAGCACACCGTCAGCCTGCATCACAGTGACTCTGTTAATAGCTACAGCATTCTTAAAGGGACAGCATTCCAAGTTGTAGTCTCCATTCCCTGCCAGCAAGCAGTTGAGTTTCTTAAAGAGACGGCGACCTAATTTCAGTCATACCTGCAAACAACATGACTGAGCAAAGTGACATTGTGCCATCTGTTTCTAGTGATCCAGCAGTGCCCATGGCGAGCAGCCTACCATTCTCCATGCCATTTTACCCTGGCGCACCATGGCTGCCGCGCTACAAAGGGGAGGCGCATACCCTCAGGGACTTTCGTGAGAAGATGCTGTCTCTCTTCCAGTTCTATCCTCTGAATACAGAACAGCAGATACAGATCCTGCTGGGCCAGCTTGAGGGTGCTGCAGCTAGGGAGGTCAAATCCTGGCCTGCCTCTGACAAAAGAACCCCTGGGCAAATTCTGGACAAACTCCAGGTGAACTTTGACGTGCGATCTGTCTCCGAGGTAAAGATGCGCTTCTTTTCCAGACGACAACTACCTGGTGAGACCCTGCGGGACTATGCTTTATCCCTCCAAGAGGCGTTCAGAGCTGTGGTGCAAGTGGATCCACGTGAAAACGTGGACTCTGATAAAATCTTGCTTGACCGCTTCATAGAAGGGGCGGGTACCACATTGCTCCAGAGTCAGTTGCGAATGCTTGCTGCACAACATCCCAGCATCACGTTTGCTGACTTCAAGGCCCTTGCCATCCAGGTCTTGGGACAGGAGCAGCCCCAGCCGAGCCCAGTCATCTGTGCTCCCTCACCTGGACCCTCAACAAGCATTGCTCCAGTTGTCCTGCCACTACCTCTGGGTACCTTATCTGCTGCCCAAACTGCGCAGACTACACCAGCAGACTCCAGAGATGACCTTCTGGCCCGAGTGGATCATCTGACCCGTGCCATGGAACAGATCACCGTCCGTCTAGATCGTCTGACCCAGCCGTCTTCATCGTCCAGTGATCCTTTGCGAAGTCTCAACATCTCACCTGAGTCGCCACCCAGACGTTCGTCTTCAGTGAAACCTCCGCAGAGTGAGAGGCCATACTGTACCTATTGCCATAGATATGGACACACCAGGCCTCAGTGTTTTCAGTTAAACGGGCCACCCCCGAGGCAGCGGGCCGCCCCTCGGGAGGAAAGAATAAGGGCCCAGGTGAATCTTCAGTGCCATTGTCACGCTTCGTCTCAGCCTGCCCACACATCACAATCCGGGTGAACGGCGTCCCTCTGACAGCGTTGGTGGACACTGGATCTCCGGTAACAACCCTGCGCAAGCAGGTGTTCCTTGAACATTGGGACTTAGGTGTGTTGAATAGAACACCTGACACATGGATAAATCTGTGTGCCAGCAATGGACAGCCCATACCACAGCAGGGTTATTGGGAACCCACTATCCAGATTGGGGACTTGAAACTGCCTAGACAGGGTGTAATTGTCACTGATGTAGAGGATGATAGGTTTGCAGTTATAATATTAGGCATGAATGTTTTACGCCATTGCTTTGCAGAAGTGTTGGATGCCTTGCATGCCTCTCTCCTTACAGCTTCACCCAGTGACCAGCAGACCATTCAGCGGGCCATTCGTGTACTCAATGCCCAGCACAAGTTCGCGAACAAACAAGGTGAAATTGGTCGAGTCCGGATCCAAGATACCCGTCCAGTAACCCTACAGCCTGGAACAGAAACTATGGTGTGGTGCCGTGCCCGTCCGGGCATAGAAAATCAGGACTACGAGGCCTTGCTACAACCCATACAGGTAGATGGCCAACCACTTGTCATGGCTGCCCGCAGCCTTGTCACAGTTTCCAATGGACGTGTTCCTGTCCGCTTAGTCAACTTGGGCGATGCTCCCGTGAACCTCCACAAGTTCCACTCTGTGGCCCTGCTACACCGGTTAGCACCAGAAGACATTCTCTCTGGTGATTCTACCGCCACACAGCGTTCCACCCAAGCTGCTGAGAACATTCAGAATGGAGCCACGAAGTCCTGGTGGGATGAATTGAACGTGGGAGACGCCAATACCCCTATAGAGCACATCAATGGGGTTCGCAATGTGGCCAAGCGTTACCAACAGGCATTCAGCAAACACCCATTGGACTTTGGTAAGACCACGACCATACAACATCGCATTCTGACTGGCGACCACCATCCAATCAAGGAGCGTCACCGTCCAATACCACCCACGATGTACCAACCGGTGAAAAAGTTGATCCAAGAGATGCGAGATGCTGATGTCATCCGGGAGAGTAACAGCCCCTGGGCAGCCCCGCTAGTCCTTGTCAAGAAGAAAGACGGAACCCTACGATTTTGTGTGGACTATCGTAAACTCAACAACGTCACGCACAAAGACGCATACCCATTGCCGCGGATTGAGGAATCTCTAACGGCTTTGGGATCAGCTACCTGTTTCTCGACCCTGGACTTAACCAGTGGATACTGGCAAGTCCCTATGGCGCCTGAAGATCGTGAAAAGACTGCGTTTACGACCCCGATGGGACTCTTTGAATTCAATAGTATGCCATTTGGGCTATGTAATGCCCCAGCCACATTCCAACGGCTTATGGAGAGGTGCCTCGGCCATGAGAATTTCCAGAGTGTGCTACTGTACCTGGACGATGTTATTGTATTCTCCCGGACATACCAAGAACACCTTCGTCACCTGTCCGAGGTATTCAAGGTACTTATACAGCACGGCCTAAAGGTGAAGCCCTCCAAGTGCTACCTTTTGAAACCCCAAGTTCACTACCTTGGGCATGTCGTGAGCGCACAAGGCGTCCAACCTGATCCTGAAAAGATCACTGCAGTCCAGAACTGGCGAAGACCAACTACCATCAAAGAAGTCCGAAGCTTCCTTGGATTCGCAGGTTACTACCGGCGTTTCATACCACACTTCGCCCAAGTAGCCGAGCCTCTGAACGAGTTGTTGCGCGGTTGTCCCAGAGAAAACTACAACCGAAAACTTCCGGTAGACTGGACAGCGCGTCAAGAGGAAGCCTTTCAAGCGCTTAAATCACTTCTGACGCAACCACCAATTCTAGCCTATCCCAACTACAGTCAGCCATTCCGCTTGTACACAGATGCAAGTCACCAAGGTTTGGGTGCAGTGTTGTCCCAGGTTCAGGACAACAAAGAGCGAGTCATCGCCTACGCCAGCAGGAGTCTGAGAGGCGCGGAGAAGAACGACCAGAACTATAGTTCTTTTAAACTCGAACTTCTGGCGCTTGTCTGGGCCGTGACAGAGAAGTTTAAAGACTACCTGGCTGCCACACCCTTTACCGTGTACACAGATAACAATCCGTTGGCGCATCTGGACACTGCTCGACTGGGAGCCCTTGAACAACGGTGGGCCTCAAGACTCGCGAATTACAAGTTCTCTGTCAAGTATCGCAGTGGCAAGTCCAACGCTAACGCTGATGCACTCTCAAGGTTGCCTGTGGGAGAAGAACCACCCCGAGAAGACATCTGGGAAGAGGTGGAGATGCCACCATTCTACAACAAATTTGCCCAACAGGTTGCTATTGGTGTCCCTGTAGAAGGAGAATCTCTGGCGAAAACAGCTGCCGAATCCCTCCAGGAGCCATCTCTGTGGAAAACGTTCCAAGAAGAGAGCAGAGTTTTAGGAGAATTGTCAGATTTCCTGCTTACAGGAAGAATACCAACCCGTGTAAAGAGAGGTCTTCATGACGTGGAATTAAAACGCCTTTGGCGACAGAGGAAGCGCCTGTTTGTCCAACGAGGCCTTCTACATAGAAACACTCTTGATCCTGTCACAGGTGAAAGGCTTCATCAGATCCTCGTACCAAGAAGAGACGCACAGATGATACTTGAGGCGTATCATGACAGATCCGGTCACTTCGGGGTACAAAAGACCGAAGCTACCATCCGTCGTCGCTTCTATTGGGTTGGGATGAGGAGTGACATTGAGAGTTGGTGCCGAGAGTGTCCCGCCTGTAGTATCACCAAGGAAGGTCGAAGAGATCAGAAGGCCCCTCTACATCCAATTAAGACTCAAAAGCCGTGTGAAATTGTTGCTCTGGACCATGTGAAGTTGGGTCCCACACGTTCCGGCTACAGCTACGCTCTGACAATGGTGGATCATTACTCCAAGTTCCTTGTCATCGTGCCTGTCAGAGATCTTACAGCAAGAACTATGGCTGAGACCTTCTACGCAGAGTTTGTCCGCCATTACGGTTGTCCTGAGCATATCCTCACCGACCGTGGATCGGCGTTTGAATCCCAATTGTTCCGTGAGCTGTGTCAGTTCCAAGACTGCAAGAAGTTGCGAACCACAGCGTATCACCCTCAAGGGAATGGTATGTGCGAGAAGGCAAATCAAGTGATCATCGGCATGCTAAGAACAGCCGCAGTTACACCTGGTGTTGAGTGGCCTGAGCGTATCAAGGACTTGGCCTATATTTACAACAACACACCCCAAACATCTACGGGATACGCACCATTTTATCTAATGTTTGGAAGACAAGGTCAACTTCCTTCAGACTTAACCCTTGGTGTGAAGGTCCCTGACACCATCAATCCACTACCCATAACAGACTGGGTTGTTGAACACCGCCGACGTATGGAGGAAGCTAAAGAGATAGTTGAAACGCGCATGGATGAGGTTCGTAGGAGACAACAGGAGGATTACAACCATCGCGCCCATGCAGCGCCCCTGAAAGTTGGCGACCGTGTATGGTTAAGGAATAACCATCGGAATGGGAAATTGGATCCATTCTGGGAGAAAGAACCATACAGTGTCATCTCCATACCATATCCTGAATCCGACGTGTATGAGATCTCTAAACCTGGGAGACAGCCCCAAGTAGTACACCGAAACCGTCTGAAGCTGTGCCTTAAAGAAGGACTACCCACAGAGGTGCCCCCAGCTGAGACAACGAGTACAGAGATCTTGTCACCGTATGAAGCAAAAGAGAGACCCCCAACGTTAACTGAGCTTATGTGGGCGCCTAAACTACTACCATTTAGCTGTTATCCACCAATTGCTCTAGTGCAAGAGAACCCTTCGACAGATGATTTAATTGATTTCAGTGACTCTGTTCCTTATTCAAATCTCGTTCCACTTAGGCGTTCTGAGCGTACCACAAAAGGCATACCTCCAACACGCTATAGTGATGCCATGGCTGTCCTTGAGTAAAAGAGGTTAACTGTCTCTGCTTCTGTATATATGTTATTCCTGCTCTGATTACATTAATGTTTTTCCTGTGTGTATATACAGTATATATATAATATCTTGCCATGTAATATAGTATTTACATTTATATGCAACAATCCAAGCCATAGTGCCTGGCTCACCGAGCCAAGGAAGTTCTGTTACCCTATTGCGGTATGGACATTCGTGCTAGAGTGCCTACTCTTCCTTACAGAAAGGACTGTTTATTGTTTCTCAGAGAGACTCTCATGATAATGGACACTCACAAAATTTGTGCCAGAGAGCCTCTGGACCCATTTGCACTTTATTCGTATTTATTAACGTTATGTTAAATTTCTCACCTTCACCCCAGCCCGTCGCCGAGGTCGGCTCAGTGAAAGAGGGGGAGTATGTGGCATCCCAGAGCTGGCTATGGCTGGGCTGAGGGTGATCTCTGTGCATTGTATTATTTCCTGTTGCTTCATAGCCTGTGTGACATAGCAGGGGGTCCTGAGTCTCACACAACACAGCGCCACCTAGTGAGCCTCACACTTGCATTACACCTCCCATAGGATTGAATAGTAACCAAATGTCCAATGGGAGGACATCGCCTGGGAAAAGGGGAGGAGTCAGCTGATCACTGGGTCCCCATGGTAACACCCCTGCAGGAAGGTCCTGCGTGTGAGGAGTGAGAAGTGTGGAGTGTTAGGAGGAGGAGGTGAGGAGATAAGTGTGATGTCCTGTGAAGAAAGCAGTGAGTTTAGTGCAGGAATCTCAAGTCCTAGACAGGCCCAGGAAGGTTGGAGAGCTGACATACTCCAGCTATTCAGAAGATCCTGTCCCCTGTCTGCCTAGCCATCGCCCTGAAGGAAGTCAAGCATCATTATCTTGTCAGCATGAGACTGTGGAGAGAACATTCTGGAACACGTGCTCCATAGCAAGTATCACAGGATCCAGGGGCCAAGGCCAGACCTGTGGAATATCCTGCCACCCTGACTATTGCACCCCGAAACTCTGAGCTATCAGGACCACATAACGTGAGTGGGGAATATTATGTACTAGTATCATGGTGGGCATCCTCCTATGAGCCAAATAGGAGCCCAGACGCACCTTAGGGCTGTAACACTGAAGTATAAGGGGCTAGGAACACCTTTCATCAAGTCTACCCTGCACCCCAGGACTTTGCTGTGTCACCAGGCGTACCCCGTTGTTTTGTATTGAAGAAACTGTTTAAGCATTTGTGCCTCCACACCCATGGAAGTAAAAGTTCAACTTTACAACCGTTTCTGTGTCTGACTCTGCACCGACAACATCAGGGCGCCCCAAACACCACCAGTCGGCACAGTATAGGGGAAGCGCCCCGGGGGAACAATCACCACCAACATTTGTGCAGCCCCCTCATCACCGGTACCAGTGGTGGTAACGTGGGACAGCACCAGCGCTGCGCCCTCGTGCCCAGAGACCGTGACAAGTCTGCGCTGTTTGCACCCCGCAATCCCAACTGCAGCGTTACCTTCCATCTGGTCACCGCACAAGCAGTGGGGAACCGGAACCCCCTGAAAATCGCACTCCTGCAGTGACCTAAGAAACGGGTCTATGGCAAACACATACAGCAATGGACTCAGTGGGCAACCTTGTCTCACCCCTGCCTCAACCCTGAAAGTGTCACCCTGTCAACCATTGATCAGAGGAAAGCTCTCCACCTCACAATACAAAGTTCTCAGCCAGTCTATAAATTGTCCCGGAATTCCGTACTTTGTCAAAGTGGCCCATAGATACTCATGGTCTACTCTGTCAAAGGCCTTAGCCTGGTCAAGACTCACAACATATCTCCCACACCTCAGAGCTTTACATCTCTCAAACATCTCCCTTATCGAGATAACTGCTCCAGAGATGTTCCGCCCTTTAACTGTGCCAAACTGAGAGCCTGCCAACAGTGCCGGGGACAAACAAACTAACCTAGAGAACAGAATCTTTGCAAGAATCTTCCTGTCAACATTCAAGAGGGCAATCGGCCTCCAGTTCTTGATGTCAGTAGGCTCTTTACCTTTAGACAGCAGAATCAAGGAGGACACTCTCATGGATGGAGGCATCAGGTGATTTTCTAGACTAGTTTTGTAGACATCCATGAGAACTGGAGCTAAGAGGTCTCTAAATTTCTTATAAAATTCAGCTGTTATACCATCTGGACCTGGTGCCTTCTTCAGATGTAACTTATCTATGGCCTCTTTAACCTCCTCCACCGTTAATTCCGCTGTCAAAGGAGAAAAGTCCAAATCATCAGTATCAGGACCCGGAGTTGCCTCCAAGAATTGAGCCACCTTCTCTCTATCCAAAACCTTCTTCTGAAACAAGTCAGCATAGTAAGATCTCACCACCCCCAGGATACCCTCCCAAGATTCCTGTAAAACACCCTGGGAGTCAGTGAGACCTGTGACCGATTTATTTGCCACCCGCTCCCTGCAATTCTCAAATGGATCAGGCGCCCCTAAGGACCCATAATCCCGTTCAAGAACCAGGGATGTATACCTGCGGTACTGATACTGACTGATCTCAGATTTCAGCCGGTCAATCACACGTTGGTTATCCCCGCCCGCTGAATAGAGTGACTCTAATTCTTTCCGCAGCCTGAGATACTGGCTATACTTACTCTTCCCCTTCTTAACTGACAGTTTCCTTAACAGGGATCTGATCTCCTCCTTGACATCCTCCCACCAGTCTGCCATGTTGCCATAGAAGTCGACTCTCTCAAGCTGGTTCTGAAATAGAGATTGGACACAACTCTGGACATAGTCGTCATCTAAGAGGCTGGAATTGAGTTTCCATAGGCCTCTCCCAATATCAGGGCGTTTCGTGGAGCCCAAGCAAAAATACAAGGCCAGATGGTCAGAATAAGGGACTGTCTTTTCACTTTTCTCACTAACATTCTCAGAAGGACTCACCAGAGCTAAGTCTATCCGACTGCATCTACCAGCGCAGGAGTAGGTGAATTTTGGTTTCCTACCACCCTGAGTAAACACATCAGACAAACCAGCCTGTGTAATAATTGTATTTAACACCTTGCAGTCCCTGGTGAGAGGTCTACCAGTAGGTCTATCACTGGATGACATGGTGGCATTAAAGTCCCCTGCCATGACTACAGGAACAGATGTAAAGAGGTACTGCTTTACGTCATCAAACAGATGTGCCCTTTCAGTCACTGACTGAGGACCATAGATATTGATGAGTCGGAGCCTTCTGCCTCGGATGGTAACTTCTAGAACCAGGCACCTCCCCATCAATACCTCGGTTAATCTATGTATGGTGACATCTCTGGTGTTAAAAAGTATAGAAACCCCGGCACTAGGTTCCACTGCCAGTGACCAGAAGGACGGGCCAGACTGCCATTCTCTCTCTGCTTCTCGTAATAGTCCTAGACTATTTAAACGGGTTTCTTGCAAGAAATAGACATCTGCATCAAGATATTTCAAATGTTCATAGACTGCGTGTCTTGTCCTCCTTGCTCTGATACTATTAACATTACTGGAGATGATGTTAAGATAGAAATCTGCCATCAGAACAAGTAGGAATACAAGAAACAGAGAGATGGACCCCATTGTTATAGATCAGAGTCAGAGCTGTCCTGGTGACCTGCTGTCTCCATGTCTGATTCAGACTGTACCTCAGCTCGGCGGGGTCTCCTTTTAGTGGGTGGATCGCCCTCTGGTTCATCATCGAACTCTTCCATCATTCGTATGATTTCTCTCTCTATTTCTGCTTCGGTCTCTGACAGGACACTAAATCTATTTGATGTTGCAGTAACATCGCCCGTTCTATCCAATCTCATCTTAGTTGGTTTTTGGACAGTGGACCACTCACCCTCAGGCTTACGGCTGGATCTGTCTTTCTTCCTTCTCTTAGTACTGGTGGGTTTTTGGACAGGAGAAGAGATGGCCACTGAGGGTTGTACAACCTGCTCAACAACCTCCATGGTCGCCTCAATGGGTCCTGACTGGGCTTGGTCCTGGGTGGTATCACCTGTATCAGGTTGTGGCTCTGACTCAGTGACTACTGACCCTGACAACAGCGCCTCCTCCTCCTCCTGTATGTCATCAGCCGCTGCCAGCAAGTCCTCATCAGGGATATCCCTAAGGATGTTGTGCCAAGCGTCAGGACAGTCCCTGTGAGGGTGACCGATCTTACCACATAGGTTACATCTAATGTTTTGGCAGGTAGCGCTCACGTGGCCCACTTCATTACAGAGGCTGCACTTTACCATGGTGCACACACTCGCTATATGACCGGCCTTCCCGCACCTAAAGCATCTGCGTGGCTGACCCGCATAGAAGCAGACGCCTTTCTCTCAGCCAATAAAGAATGAGTTGGGCAGATGTTGGGTTATGTTATTGTGCTGATGTAACTTGACCAGGACCTTCCACCCACCAGTCCAGATCCCGTCTTCATCCCTGTTCTTAGTAAGATCGGACATGAGGTCACAGTGTCTCCTGAGCCAGATGACAATGTCCTGAGGGGGAACGGCCTCATTCCAGAACAAAATGGTGACACTTGCGGTATCTGGCCTAGAGATGGGGATGAAGCTGAACTTATTCCAACCCTCAGTATCTCTAAACCTAGTGAGATTATCCCAGAAACGGTCCAGATCAGACATCAGCTTAAAACTAACATCATACCCCTGGCGGTCAGGAAGGTTTATCACTGCCAGGATGTCAGTCGGCAGGAAGCCCATCTGGGTACAGAGGAGCCCTCTGACCACAAACCTTCTATCAGGCAGATCTTCCTTGGCACCTCTGTGCCTAAACCTGACTACATTCCTCCTCTTGAAAGCCTGGCCTGTATAGTTCGTGCTCGATGTAAAAGAAGGAGCACCGCGGCTCCAGGCATTCCCAGAGGAGGTATGGCCAGATCCGCCATCTTGGCGTGTCTGTGGGCGCTGTGTGGGCTGCTGAGCACCTGCACTAGGAGGTTCTGCTACTACATGAGTATCTAGAGGGGGAAAGTCCTGTACATTGGACTGTGCTGTGTCCGCCCCACCATCAACCTCTATGTCTATGATATCAGCAGACTCCAGAGACTGGACTGTAGAGGGGTCTAATGTCAAAGATAGTGAAGGATCCCCCCCAGAATGAGAAACACTTTCCCCTGCTGCACCATTATCACATACAGGATTATCTATAATCTCAGACACAGATGGATAGTCAGTGGCAGCAGAGTCCTGCACAGCAGAGTCCACAATATTATTACAGTCACTATTAGTTATGTCCTGCACAGCAGAGTCCAGACTGTCCCACACACTCACAACCTGAGACCCTGAATGTGCATCAGTACCTTCAGGTAAGAGTCCACAGTCCTGCTGAGATGACCTGCCTCCTGGGACTTGTGGTGTCTGCACAGATGCTACTTCAGGCAGGGGTCCATGATCTTGCTGTAAGGTGCTGGTTGCTGGGACTTGTGGTGCCTTGCCAGGAACTGCTGCAGGTCTTTGCTGTGGCTTGGCATTAGCTGCTTCTTTCCCATACAAATTCCCTTCCTTAAAAGGGAAACTTGCTGGCTGCAGAATGGGTTTTGCATGGGACTGCTGGCCACCATCTTGAGATGGTTCAGATCCAACTTTGGAGCGAGATGATGGTGACTTCTGGTATTCCTCGAATCGCTGCTGGTTTCTGTAGGATTCTCCCACCGGTCCCATTTGCTCCAGTACAGTTTCTGTCTCCTGTACGATATCGGCGAGCTCTTTCGCCAGTGCGCTCAGCTTCTTATCCACTATTGCCTCTACCCCAGGTCTAGCAGCCCTTACTTTATAGGCACAGTCAATCTGTCGCTGCAGAGATAGTTTACTCGCCTTCAAAGTCTCCATTCTCCTGACCAGTGCTGGGATCTCGTCTGCCAGGCGCAGTTCAGGTGCACGCTCAGCCATTGTAACAGTCTGACCATTATTGGGGAGTTTTGCAGGCTGGTTACTCACAGTATGGCTTCTGGTCGGTGTAGCCTGTGACTTCTGGCCTGCTGCAGCTGTTGTCACTGCCATGGGGCCACAATCTGTAGCTTGGGCACTGGGGTCCAGTTTGCTTCCAGTGACTGCACTACTGGTACCATGAAGCCTTCCTGCTGGTCTCACTTTGGTCTCATCCACAGCCTTCACTACAGTTTTGCAGTTTCCACTGCCAGATCTTGTCCACTCAGACCGCACCAGTACAGGCCGCTGCATGTTCTCCAGCATGGTCTGTTTCTCCAGGGACGTTCTCCTCTGTCTGCAGGAGGGTGGAGTGGACGGGACACCTGTAACCTGTAATGGCGTCTGCACAGGCTGCACAGCTTGCTTCTTCTTACAATCAGGTACTCTGTCTGGATGCTGCACAATTACATTGGTAGGTTGTTGCACCGTACCTCTGCTTGCTTCTGCTACTGCTTTCTTTGCAATCACTTTCTTCCCATCTTGGCTTGCTGCACTGGGACTGCTGACACACTGGACATTACTTTCATTCTTGAAGACTTTTGGATTTTCATCCATTTTTTGAGTTGTCTGGGAATTGTTTCCCAGAGTAGGCCTTGGAGCCTGGGCCTTGCTCGGGGAGCTGCCCCACCCAGGGTGGCCCCGCCCTGGTCTTTCTCCAGACATCAGGAGACTCAGGAGAGCAACAGAAACACAACCTCACAGCTAGGAGGCAGTATTATAGTAGTTATATTCTTGTACATAGGGGCAGTATTATAGTAGTTATATTCTTGTACATAGGAGCAGTATTATAGTAGTTATATTCTTGTACATAGGTGCAGTATTATAGTAGTTATATTCTTGTACATAGGAGGCAGTATTATAGTAGTTATATTCTTGTACATAGGAGCAGTATTATAGTAGTTATATTCCTGTACATAGGAGCAGTATTATAGTAGTTATATTCTTGTACATAGGAGTAGTATTATAGTAGTTATATTCTTGTACATAGGAGGCAGTATTATAGTAGTTTTATTCTTGTACATAGGAGCAGTATTATAGTAGTTATATTCTTGTACATAGGAGCAGTATTATAGTAGTTATATTCTTGTACATAGGAGCAGTATTATAGTAGTTATATTCTTATACATAGGAGCAGTATTATAGTAGTTATATTCTTGTACATAGGACCAGTATTATAGTAGTTATATTCTTGTACATAGGAGACAGTATTATAGTAGTTATATTCTTATACATAGGAGCAGTATTATAGTAGTTATATTCCTGTACATAGGAGCAGTATTATAGTAGTTATATTCTTGTACATAGGAGCAGTATTATAGTAGTTATATTCTTGTACATAGGGGGCAGTATTATAGTAGTTATATTCTTGTACATAGGAGGCAGTATTATAGTAGTTATATTCTTGTACATAGGAGGCAGTATTATAGTAGTTATATTCTTGTACATAGGAGCAGTATTATAGTAGTTATATTCTTGTACATAGGAGGCAGTATTATAGTAGTTATATTCTTGTACATAGGAGTAGTATTATAGTAGTTATATTCTTGTACATAAGAGGCAGTATTATAGTAGTTATATTCTTGTACATAGGAGCAGTATTATAGTAGTTATATTCTTGTACATAGGAGGCAGTATTATAGTAGTTATATTCTTGTACATAGGGGGCAGTATTATAGTAGTTATATTCTTGTACATAGGAGCAGTATTATAGTAGTTATATTCTTGTACATAGGAGGCAGTATTATAGTAGTTATATTCTTGTACATAGGGGGCAGTATTATAGTAGTTATATTCTTGTACATAGGAGCAGTATTATAGTAGTTATATTCTTGTACATAGGAGCAGTATTATAGTAGTTATATTCTTGTACATAGGAGTAGTATTATAGTAGTTATATTCTTGTACATAGGAGGCAGTATTATAGTAGTTATAGTCTTGTACATAGGAGCAGTATTATAGTAGTTATATTCTTGTACATAGGAGCAGTATTATAGTAGTTATATTCTTGTACATAGGAGCAGTATTATAGTAGTTATATTCTTATACATAGGAGCAGTATTATAGTAGTTATATTCTTATACATAGGAGCAGTATTATAGTAGTTATATTCTTGTACATAGGAGTAGTATTATAGTAGTTATATTCTTGTACATAGGGGCAGTATTATAGTAGTTATATTCTTGTACATAGGAGCAGTATTATAGTAGTTATATTCTTGTACATAGGAGCAGTATTATAGTAGTTATATTCTTGTACATAGGAGCAGTATTATAGTAGTTATATTCTTATACATAGGAGCAGTATTATAGTAGTTATATTCTTATACATAGGAGCAGTATTATAGTAGTTATATTCTTGTACATAGGAGTAGTATTATAGTAGTTATATTCTTGTACATAGGGGCAGTATTATAGTAGTTATATTCTTGTACATAGGAGCAGTATTATAGTAGTTATATTCTTGTACATAGGAGCAGTATTATAGTAGTTATATTCTTGTACATAGGGGAAGTATTAAAGTAGTTATATTCTTGTACATAGGAGTAGTATTATAGTAGTTATATTCTTGTACATAGGAGGCAGTATTATAGTAGTTATATTCTTGTACATAGGAGCAGTATTATAGTAGTTATATTCTTGTACATAGGAGGTAGTATTATAGTAGTTATATTCTTGTACATAGGAGCAGTATTATAGTAGTTATATTCTTGTACATAGGAGCAGTATTATAGTAGTTATATTCTTGTACATAGGAGCAGTATTATAGTAGTTATATTCTTGTACATAGGAGCAGTATTATAGTAGTTATATTCTTGTACATAGGGGCAGTATTATAGTAGTTATATTCTTGTACATAGGAGTAGTATTATAGTAGTTATATTCTGGTACATAGGGGGCAGTATTATAGTAGTTATATTCTTGTACATAGGAGCAGTATTATAGTAGTTATATTCTTGTACATAGGAGTAGTATTATAGTAGTTATATTCTGGTACATAGGGGGCAGTATTATAGTAGTTATATTCTTGTACATAGGAGCAGTATTATAGTAGTTATATTCTTGTACATAGCAGGCAGTATTATAGTAGTTATATTCTTGTACATATGAGCAGTATTATAGTAGTTATATTCTTGTACATAGGGGGCAGTATTATAGTAGTTACATTCTTGTACATAGGAGCAGTATTACATGATGTAGCCCTTGTAGAGATAAAGATATTCTACTTGTTTTTCTGGACAATAACTGACTAGGATTGATAAACAAGCCCCAGTTCTCCCATAAAAAATAATTTATTTGTACCATTTAAAAGATAACAGAAAGGCCCAACATAAAGATGCCTCTTGCAATGGTTTATTCCTCTGCTAAATGACAGATGCCAAATTAAAACTACATTTACATACAGTGAGACCTGGTACTTTTTTATAAGCAAAAATTTTTCAGTAGACCTCCAAAATCTGAATTATTTACACCCGTCACATCCATCAAAGATTTAAATATTCAAATTATTAGGCAGGATACTAGCAGAGACTATTCATGCATGCTTTCCCCACTAGACTATATACAAATGGTGCGGTATTTATAATTAATATTGAGAAGACGGTGCCAGATGAGCGCGTTGCGGTCGTCCCAGCATCTTGTCTTCTTCACCAATCCCCGGCTCTGAGGTTTTCTATAAACAGATCCTTGAATTTCAATAGACAGCCCAAATAGAGGCGTTAGACTGTGACACCGGCAGGAGTCAGGAGCGGCTCATCCTTATTAGGGAATGTTACTCAGCTGCGGAGAAGAAACCGAGAAGAGCCATGTTTAATTGGAGAAAGATGAAAAACACCTGCAAATATCCGATTTACAGTGATGCTTAGAATAAGTCAGAGACTGATCGAGAAACCCGAGTAATTCATTTTAGATTGTGCTAAACTGTAAATTATAGCAGAGCTCTGGGTAGTGGATGCAATATTCTAAAAATAATAAAATTCTAAAATTGACCAAATTTTATTGGCATATTTATATAACGTGTTGGTTTTCTGGATTCTATCTGAAAAAAATTTATTGGATGTGTAAAATACCAAGAAGAATTGGAGCGCCGCGAGTCCACCGTCCATCAATCTTCAGCAGCAACTACTGGGTATTATTAAGCAAGAAATTTGCATAAATTTGCTCCTGTTCCCCCTTTCCTGTAAATTTCCTATCCCCTATTCCCTATCTGTAGCTGATGACCTTCAATTATTCCTCACTGGATGCAGCTCTTCCTTTCTAAGTCCTCCCTGTCTACAGCTCCTCTGCTCTAACCTCTCCCCCATCTGCAGCTCCTCTGCTCTAACCCCTCCTTCCCATCTACAGCTCCTCTGCTCTAACCCCTCCTTCCCATCTACAGCTCCTCTGCTCTAACCCTTCTTCCCTGTCTGCAGTTCCTTTGTGCTAACCCCTCCCCATCTGTAGCTCCTCTGCTCTAACCCCTCCTCCCTGCCTACAACGTCTCTGCTCTAGCCCCTCCTCCCTGCCGACAGCTCCTCTGCTTTAGCCCCTCCTCTCTGTCTACAGCTCCTCTGCTCTAACCCCTCCTCCCTGCCTACAGCTCCTCTGCGCTAATCCTTCCTCCCTGACTACAGCTCCTCTGCTCTAGCCCCTCCTCCCTGCCGACAGCTCCTCTGCTCTAAGCCCTCTTCCCTGACTACAGCTCCTCTGCTCTAATCCTTCCTCTCTGCCTACAGCTCCTCTGCTCTAATCCTTCCTCTCTGCCTACAGCTCCTCTGCTCTAGTTCCTCCTCCCTGACTACAGCTCCTCTGCTCTAGTCCCTCCTCCCTGACTACAGCTCCTCTTCTCTAACCCCTCCTCCCTGCCTACAGCTCCTCTGCTCTAACCCCTCCTCCCTGACTACAGCTCCTCTGCTCTAGCCCCTCCTCCCTGCCGACAGCTCCTCTGCTCTAACCCCTCCTCCCTGCCTACAGCGCCTCTGCTCTAGCCCCTCCTCCCTGCCTACAGCTCCTCTGCTCTAGCCCCTCCTCCCTGCCGACAGCTCCTCTGCTCTAACCCCTCCTCCTTGACTACAGCTCCTCTACTCCTTGTTGCAGTTCTGTCCCTCCAGCATCTTCTTCATGCCTGTAGCACTTTTCCTCCAACTTTTCCTTTCTTCCTTCCTGGCATTAGTTCTTGTCCTCCATTACCCTTTCCTTGATGCTGCTGAAATCAACCAAGTATAAGTTCACCTTTGCACATCTCCTCCCAGTGCAGTCAATACAAAATTCTGGTGACACTGGCTATTTTGCTTGGAGGACTGCCATGACCACATTCTCCTGGCAATCGGATGGGATCACAGCACATATGATATGATTCATATAATACACGAACCTTTCCTTTAAGGACAGAGATAAGAGAGACCTGGAAGTAGATTTCAAGTAGCCTGTAGGGTGGATTTTGCTGCAAAATCTTCTGCAAATCAGCAGCAAAATATGCATGTTTTTCATACAGATTTTGTCATGAATTTTAAAATGGATTTTCCATATTTTACCCTATTCATTGTGAAATCTGCAGAAAAAAATCCATATTTAAAAGATGCAAATTTAAAATTTACACACAGATGTTTTTCCTGTAGCATATGGATAAGATTTGTTAAATCCGCTATGTGTAGACACAGCCTTAAAGGCATTCAGAGTCGATAGCAGGGGTAGTAATCGTTATCACTGGAGGACTGTCATGTAATACACCATTTCTCCTGCGGTGGCACTGCAGGGGATTTAAACACTTGCAGCTGATTTCTGGAGGTCTCAGCATCTGGTCATCTTATTTTTCTAGGACTCTTACAATAAAAACAGCTGAGAAATATATAAGACATTAGGGCAAGTTCATATGAGACTTTTTATTTCTGTAAAAGGGCTGCAAAAATGTATCTAAAACACCATTTGACAACATACCCTTAAAGGGTTAATTTGTGCGAAAATGTACCAGAGTAGAAAACTGTCAATTCCAAAAGGGAAGGCTATCCCTTTAAGACATTTTTTTTTTAACCTTGCAGCACCTGTAGTCATCCACTTGGTTCACATGTGTCCTGCCGTCCATGTGTCAGAGATTATAGAGGAAATGAGCGTACAGCTGATTAAATGTTGGTGTAAAAGCCAAGGGGACGGGGTATCAGCAGAAGGTGCTCTTGTTTGAACTCCCACACACGCCGCTATCTCAAAGAAATTTTTACAGGCGCCATAACTTTTGTTGAACCAGCGACGGCGGCTTTAATCAGAGTCCCAGAGCTCATAGTGTAGGATGAATAGCTCCTCTGAATGGTCCTGGGAGTCTCAGCTGCTCACACATCTCAATGGCCGGCCACTCCCTGGCCGTTAAGATAACACGCGTGTATAATCTAAGTTTTATCAGCTTCTTATGAGCGGTTTTGGTAAATGTATTCAAATCTGAGGACAATTACTGCCAGTTATAGCGGCGCAGCTGGCGGCAGCGAAAGCAAAAATATCCTCCCTGCTCTACCCTCTTACCTATCAATGGACGGCATTTCCTCTGTATACACTCATTCACAAAAAAAATACCGCACCCAGATAGAAATGTCGGATGGCTGCAAAAGTCGTCCTGCAGTATGTAAATGATTCCAGGTGTGCTCTGTTTAGACACCGCGGCTTGCCACAAGAGGGCGTTAAAGGGTTTTCCCGCTGGACTCTAAAGAGACTCTCAGCTACTTTTGGGTAGTGTAACTCTTGGTAAGAGATTGTTGACTGTTACACATGCTTCTACAACGCACTTGAAGGTATTCTGCCCAGCTGACCGACTTAGAAAGGGGACGCATCATTGCAGAGCTGCTTTAACTATAGGGCCAATGGTGCACTTGCACCTGGCCCTATGGTAGCAGGGGCCCATTTGGGACAGCGGGGCAGTCCTGCATCTAGAGTGCTGTCCCGCTGTTCTGGGCCATCCCGATACTTCACAGCTCCAACTCATCTGCGTCCCCTTTGGGGCAAAGTGGAAAAGGGACATTTTACTGTGGGGGCAAACTGGTGGGGGACTTTATAATATAATGTCTGAGGGGTCAAACGGGGGGACCTGTTAATGTCTGATGCCTCTGCAGGGGCATTTGGTGGTGTGTTGGGCCACTGAGGGGAAATATATTGTATGGGACCACTAAGGAGGTATTATACTGTATGAGGCCTACTAAGGGGCATTATACCATGTGGGAGCCACTGATGGGGGATTATAATTTGTGTGGGTCATTTGGTTATTTCTTAGGGGTGGTGATGGGGGGCCCATTTATGAAATCTTTACACTGGGCCCACCTATGTGTTAAAATGGCCCTGCATTATTGGACGGAGAGAAGGATGGATATTCTGATGAATTGTCACCATCTCGGCCTTTCGGGTCTAGCTGTTAGGAGGTGTTGGGGCACAAACAGTGAACAGGCTCCAGACGGCCCAGACAGATCACCAGTAGAGGGTTATACCCATCTTAAAAACATGATAGCTTTGGTTAGGATACTCTCCTTTTTTGAAAAGGTGGGGACCCCAATGGATCCTGAAATTGAAAGGAATGATTTTTAATTAAAGGAGGAAAATAATTAAAATTAAAAATGTAACGTTTGGTTGTGAAGGTTTTCATGAAATTTTAGATTTCCATTCTTAAAATATGAAAATATTTTTATTGCTCCTTGTAAAATGTAGGTAAGAGGTAAATCTCATACAGTCAGGAAGGTTGTAATGTACAATGTTACTGTCATCACGTGCCAATGGATATCCATATGTGCGGAAGAGCAACCTGACAGAAGACACCAAAGGTGTGAAGACATCTGTTGGGATGGTTACAGGGACATAAAGAATGTATATGATGTGATGGGGGATGCTCACTTCTGGTAGGTTCCACAACAGAAGGCACTTGAGTACCCAAACCTTCCTCATGCAGGATCTTAGTGCAGGTTTCTCCACCCATTACATTCTATGGAGAGTTTGGCCCCATTTACTAAGACTTGGGTATCTTAGGCCACTCTAAGTTCATAGTTACTAAGAGTGATTTGCACAAACTTATGTGGCAGAAGGGCCTTTGAACCCTCTAGGTCACCAGGGTCTAAGGGTCCGGTGTTCTTTGCTATTTTGCTGACATGTCCATTTTGGCGTGTATTAGTATTCTATATGAATTTGTTACAATTTCTAGGAGAAATAACAATTATAGAATGTCTATATAATATTATTCTACATTCTCTGAGTATTAGGGTGAATTCACAATGTTTCTGCCATCGATGTATCCATGTCTTGCCCTCACGTCACCGCGTTAGATAACCGCGGTACAGTACATTATTATTTCCGTACAGTACAACATTCAAAATATTTGTTCCTGTCTTATTGCTAGAGATAGAGAACTTATCAGCTGTCCATTAAAAATAGCTTTATCTGAAGAACCGGCTTCCAGAACAAGAACATTAAACACGCGGAGGTGTTAGCAAATGATACAATTGTTCTAATGATAAAAAGCTACATAGTGTTCTACGAGGTTACATACAGGACCATATCGGGCGAATGCAGACAACCGAGGGCCCCTGAACAAACTGTATGTTGGCCCCCTTCTGCCCTCATACCTGCAACCTAAACCTTCTCCTATAAAACAGAGATTGGATTAATATTTTGTGTTGGTATTTTTCTGGAAAATATCTGAATAGTCTTACTTTAACTACATCAATAGAAAATATCATTGGGTAGTTAGAGGGTTAATGGTAACATTATGGGAAGGGGTTTTTAGTAACATCCCTGGTGATCTAGGGTAGTGAAATGGTTGCTGTTAATATCTCTGGTAGTCTAGGGTAGTGAGAGAGCATTAATGAAATCATCTCAGGTGGTCAATGGCAGTGAAAGGGCTAATAATAACATCCCTGGTGGTCTAGGGCAGTGAGGGAGTTACTAAGAACACCTTAGGTGGTTAACAACAGTGTAAGGGGTAATGATGAAATCCCTGGAGGTCTAGGGCAGTGAAGAAGTTAATGAGGAACAAACTGGGTGGTAAAAATCAGTGTGAAACCTAAAGATGACATCTCTGGTGGTTAAGGGCACTGGAGGCATGAATAAACTCATCTCAGGTGATCAATAGCTGTGAAAGAGCTAATGACAATATCCCTGGTGGTCTAGGGCTGTAATGGAGTTCCTGAGAACATCTCAGGTGGTTAACAGTAGTGTAAGGACTAATGATGACATCCCTGGTGGTCTAGGTCAGTGAAGGAGCTAATGAGAACATATGTGGTGGTGTAGGGCACTGGAAGAATTAATAAAATAATCTCAGGTGGTCAATAGCAGTGAAAGAGCCAATGACGTCCCTGGTGGTCTAGGGTTGTGAAGATGTTAAAGGGGATATCAAGTGGAAAAATGAAAGGTGGCAGAGGACTCAACTGATGCTCACTTCTACGATTCCCATTCTAAAACTGTACTGCCCCTGCTGGTCTCTACTTGCTGGTTCCGACTATATATACAACTACAGGTGCATCTCAATAAATTAGAATATCTTTGGAACGTTCATTCATTTCAGTAATTCAGTAATACAATCCATAATCAGCGTCTTCCATGATTGTGTGTCCTACTGAACCAGACTGACGGACCATTTACAGGCTTAGGAAACCTTGGCAGGTGACACAAAATTTACAATACTGAACTGAACTTACAATATTCTAATTTTGTCAGATTTGGGTTTTCATTACCTGTAATCCATAATCAACATTTACAGAAATAAAACACTTGAAATAGAAGACTGTGTGTAAAGAATCTAGAAAATATAGGAGGTCACTTTTTTAATTTAATTACTGAAATAAATAAACGTTTCAAAAATATTCTAATTTATTGAGATGCCCCTGTACCTGCTCTGAATAACTGTCAAGGTAGCGCTGCAGCGAAATTCTGGATGAGCAGGAAGTTCAGGCTTTTGTTGCAAGCCAATATGAGAACAGGAGGTAGAGACTGGCAGGGACCCAGACAGCATGGGAATGGGAGTGGTGGGTATTGGTGCATATCAGTTCTTTTCTTTCTTTCTAACCACACTGAGACTTCTTCCACCATTTTTTCCTCTAATAATAACATCCCTGGTGGTCCAGGGCAATGAATGGGCCGTTCTGAAAATTACTGCAGGACTCCTTCCCATTGCTCTTCATTATGTGACTGTAGACTGCTGTTCAGACACTATATCATCTGTTATGAGTAAAGTATGTCCCAAGCAACTCGGACCATCATAAAGATGGAATGTTAGAGTGATGAATGAATGAATGAATGAATGAAGGGACAAAGGTATAAATAAATGCAATAATAAACAGTGAATGGATGTAAATAGAACAGTCAAATAGTGTATAATGAATGTCAATGACCTAGGAAATAAAACAGTGAATGAAAAAAATAGTGAACTGACAACACAAAAACGAATGAGTTAACCAACTGTATAGACCAATGAATAAATGAATGTGTAAATTAATGAATGAAAAAATATTGAATGAATGCGAATGAAGTAATGAATGAAAATGTAAAAATAAAGGCCATGGAATGAAGGAAGGAAAGCAGGGAGAAAGGTAGGACGGAATGAATGAATAAATGAATGAGTGAATGAACAAATGCAGAAATAAATGAATGAATAAACAGTGAACGAATGGGAATAGAACAGACAATAGTGTATAACAAATGTGAATGACTTAGGAAACAAAACAGTGAATGACAAAAATCAAGTGAACTGAAAACAAAAGAGTTAACCAACTGTATAGACTAATGAATAAATGAATGTGTAAGTAAATTAATGAATGAAAAAAAAATTGCATGAATGTGAATGAAGTAATGAATGTGAAAATGTAAAAGTAATGGCCATGGAATGAAGGAAGGACGGAATGAATGAATTAGTAAATTAATGAATAGATAAGAAAAAGAATGACTATATACAATTTAAAATATGAATTAATATATTAATATTAACCCTCGCTGATTCCCCTCCCCTCACTTGGCTGTAAATACTTGCATCTTCCCGAAACTCTGCGGCATCTGTTGAACTTTGGCGCGCCTATCAGCATATTAATGAGATTTTCTCTTCCTGGAGACCTGGTGTTACAATATGGTGATTGTGCCTGCTCGGGCTGCACCTTACAATGGATCTAGACCTCGATGTTCCAGCCGCACAATCAAGTTATAAAATTTATTTTCCTTTCTTTTTTTGTGCCGTGCCGCCGCTGCAGTGGATCACAGAGCGCTGCCATGACAAAAGCCATAGACTTATCTTATCTCAGTGCTGGAGTCTAGTAATTAGAAGTCACAGATAAGGGATTATCATTCAAGGAAACGCTGAGTACTGCTTGTTGTACGCCTACATTCCGCAAATATGTTTCCTATAAACTGTTCTGCATTTTCTAGAAAGTCCACCGTACATTCTGTTACACTGAATATCATCTTTTCATCAGATCAACTTTTGCAAACAATTTCTTTCATTGATTCAGTGCATATAAAAATGTAAGCAAAATGAATCAACCTTGCAAACAATCCTGATATCAAATCTACTGTGGATACAACTTCTAGGCAGATCTATGTGTTGCCATGGTTACAGACTACAAACACATCCTGAGTAGTCTGGTTCTGTTGTCAAACTTCCTTCCATCTGTCCCCTGCTTCCTGCTTAGCTGCAGAAGGTAAGTTAGTAGGAAATAAGGTATAGACGGAAAGGATTTGGGTCTTTTTTCTTAACCTTTTTTTGATTGTTATCGACTTCCTTCTGATTATAATGTTTTAGAAATTGTTACATCTAAAGCAATCTGATGGGGTGATTTTGATCACTAAGCCACCCGCAGGTCCTCATGGACCAGGAGTTTAGTGTCTCAAATATCCCTATTGGAAAGTTGTCCATAACTGTGTTAAAAAAAACACCCGAGATACAGCTGATAGAGGAGTATAAAAGTTTTTATTTTTTAATGCGGCCATGGACTGTTTTAACAGGGCAATTTGGGACACTAAACCCCATAAGGACCTGTTGGGACACTAAACTCTATAAGGACCTGTTGGGACACTAAACTTCATAAGGACCTGTTGGGACACTAAACTCTATAAGGACCTGTTGGGACACTAAACCCCACAAGGACCTGTTGGGACACTAAACCCACTAAGGAACTGTTAGGACACTAAACCCTATAAGGACCTGATGTGACACTAAACCCTATAAGGACCTGTTGGGACACTAAACCCCACAAGGACCTGTTGGGACACTAAACCCACTAAGGAACTGTTAGGACACTAAACCCTATAAGGACCTGATGTGACACTAAACCCTATAAGGACCTGTTGGAACACTAAACTCTATAAGGACCTGTTGGGACACTAAACCCTATAAGGACCTGATGTGACACTAAACCCTATAAGGACCTGTTGGAACACTAAACTCTATAAGGACCTGTTGGGACACTAAACCCCATAAGGACCTGTTGGGACACTAAACCCTATAAGGACCTGTTGGGACACTAAACCCTATAAGGACCTGATGTGACACTAAACCCTATAAGGACCTGTTGGGACACTAAACCCTATAATGACCTGATGTGACACTAAACCCCATAAGGACCTGTTGGAACACTAAACTCTATAAGGACCTGTTGGGACACTAAACCCTATAAGGACCTGATGTGACACTAAACCCTATAAGGACCTGTTGGGACACTAAACCCTATAATGACCTGATGTGACACTAAACCCCATAAGGACCTGTTGGTGATTTAGTGTTCCAAATCACACTGACAGGTTTCCTTTAAAGACTTCACTTAGGACCTGGGGTGTAACTATAGGGGTTGCGAGTTGAGGTTACACCTGTGCCTTTATTCCCAAAGAAGCAGTGCACTGCCACGAGGATGTCATATTTTGGAGCGTCCTATTAGGTCCCTGAAGCTTCAAGTTACGCCATTGCTTTGGACAATCCCCTTTTGTAAGAAGAGTCATCCAAAGGTTAATCTTAAAGGTTCCAACCCTAGCAATCGCAATCTGTTGGGTTCCATTCCCGTGCAGCGCCATCACAGGATAAATGGAGCATTACACAATTCTAATTGGAACGATTGGGCTGTCAGTTCTTCAGTTCCTCCAGAGCAGGAGACACACATCAGCTGGACGATTTGAGAATAAATGTCAATCTTGGAACAACCCCTTTTACGGATTGCTGTTCCTTATTATTTTTAGATCTACTGTGGATATTATTATGGGATATTATGTCCAGGTGGATGCTGTAAAGCGAATCTTTGAAACTGTTGTTCACAGTTCAGGCAAGATGGCCGCCCCAAAATTATGTAATTAAAAAATTCTGTAATTGGAAAATAAAAACTGATTAAAAATAATGTTTCACTATAGATTTTTGACTTAGGTGATCAATTCCCTTTAACAATGTCCCTTTAAATACAAATAGAGAGTCAAAATTATGGGCATTCCCATAATGTTCCTCTGCAAGCACGTGATATGTCAAGAATTTGTCAGACCTCTGCACCATCTGTGGTCATATTTTAAGCTGAACATCCAATATTATTTAACTAGATACATGCAAAAAAAAATGTTTGCCCGTGGAATGATCTGGATGATGGAAGTTGAACTTTTTGACTTCTTGTTGCAACACAGGATTGTGATAATATGGCAAAAAGTTCTTGTGTGTTATTGTGGACAACAGTGAGTTTTGACCCCACCAGAAGAGAAAAGATTGAAGATCTAATCTCCAAAAATGGTGACACTCAACATCCACAATAGTGGACTCGGCTGGATGGTTTCACCAGGGCCTGGGAAAAGCCCGATATTGATTCTTATGATAGTAAATATGTAACAAACTCTACATCTAATTCATTGTATAAAACCAATAATTGTACAATATCATTAAAAATAATCTTCTTCTAAGTAGGTAACTTTTTTCCGTCTATTGCAATACAGTAAAGTATAGAGGAGGATGAGTTGTATAGACATATATAGTAACATACACAGTATAGTATAGAGGATTATGACCTGTATAGCTGTATATAGTAACATACACAGTATAGTATAGAGGATTATGACCTGTATAGCTGTATATAGTAACATACACAGTATAGTATAGAGGATTATGACCTGTATAGCTGTATATAGTAACATACACAGTATAGTATAGAGGATTATGACCTGTATAGCTGTATATAGTAACATCACAGTATAGAGGGTAGCCTGTATGCTGTATATAGTAACATACACAGTATAGTATAGAGGATTATGACCTGTATAGCTGTATATAGTAACATACACAGTATAGTATAGAGGATTATGACCTGTATAGCTGTATATAGTAACATACACAGTATAGTATAGAGGATATAGCTGTATATAGTAACATACACAGTATAGTATAGAGGATATAGCTGTATATAGTAACACTGACTACACTGGGAGTGTTTATTCTCCTCTGTTAGCAAACTTCATCCTACTATATTACTGTAAATGTTCTACCTAATGTAACGTAAACTGGTAACATAGTAATGACTATTCACATGTAACATCTGTTTCTGGATTGCATTTTTAATGGTCAAATAGTTATATAAGAAGCAGTAATAGTAACTGTTAATAGTAGTGGTAGAAATAGTAATAGTTCTAGTAGTACTAATAGTAACGGTTAATAGTAGTAGTAGTTATTATTACTAGTAGTATTAATATACTGTATGTCATTACAATGAAATACTGTCAGGTTCAGTCTCTCCCCAATGAGACACGTTACCCCTTCTGCCCATGTCTAGACCTCTCGCACCGCCAGCCAGCACCTCCTCTGAAACATCTGTCTGCGGATGGGACCCGCTTCCTTTTAGAGGAGACATTGTGGTTTGGCTATTATTCTCAGATTATGCATTAATCTATAGGGAGCTACCTTCCAAAAGGTGGCGCTAGAGCTCACTCCTCTTTTCCACTAATGAGGTCTTATTTGCATATTCCTTACCCAGAATTCTTAGCAGGGCATACATGATCTAATAACTCCCTGTACTGTCTGTCCCTAATGAAACATAGCTCTTTTAAAGGGGTTGTACAAGATTAGAAAAACAAAATGACTGCTTTCTTCTAGAAAAAGTGACCCACCAGACCAGGGGTTGTGCCAGGTTTGCAGCTCAGACTCAATTTTATGGGAACGTGCCAAGATTTATCACCTATCCACCTTATACACTATGCAATTTATCACCGATCCACAAGAAACTTTTTTTTTATTTTAGAATTTTTTTCTTTATATTGTTGTAGATTTATGTGATTCATTTACAGTCAATATCACGTGAGCTGCCTCGGCACCTGGTCATAAACGGTTAAATAAAGAATTACATGTGGTTTATAACATAATGACTTCCTGCAATGTTTATATGTCAAATATAATAATTCAAGAATAGAAAACCCGACACTATACAATAATCCTTACTATTACAATACAATGTCCCATATACCAAACTGTGCCCTGCCATATCTCCTTCTGCTTGCTTTCAATTTCTGACTTTATTAAGGCAATGTTCACATCTGCAGCAGGTGTCCATCCAGCACAGGTCCATCAGAAATCACTGGTCAAAAAAGTGCTGCAATTTCACTTAAAAAAACAGACACCATTATATTCAATGGGGTCCCTCAGGCTCCATTTGTGTCCACTATTTTTGAGGACCTCCATTATGCTCCACTTTACTGGACTCCCATATATTACATCAGACAACCATGTTAATTCCCAATATCTACAATTGCTAGAATGCTATTCCCTATGTATAAGAATATAAGTACTAAAATACTGCCCCTATGTACAAGAATATAACTACTATAATACTGCTCCTATGTACAAGAATATAACTACTATAATACTGCCCCCTATGTACAAGAATATAACTACTATAATACTGCCCCCTATGTACAAGAATATAACTACTATAATACTGCCTCCTATGTACAAGAATATAAGTACTATAATACTACCTCCTATGTACAAGAATATAACTACTATAATACTGCTCCTATGTACAAGAATATAACTACTATAATACTGCTCCTATGTACAAGAATATAAATACTATAATACTGCCCCCTATGTACAAGAATATAACTACTATAATACTGCTCCTATGTACAAGAATATAACTACTATAATACTGCCTCCTATGTACAAGAATATAACTACTATAATACTGCCCCCTATGTACAAGAATATAACTACTATAATACTGGCCTCCTATGTACAGGAATATAAATACTATAATACTGCCCCCTATGTACAAGAATATAACTACTATAATACTGCCTCCTATGTACAAGAATATAACTACTATAATACTGCCCCCTATGTACAAGAATATAAGTACTATAATACTGCCTCCTATGTACAAGAATATAACTACTATAATACTGCTCCTATGTACAAGAATATAACTACTATAATAGTGCTCCTATGTACAAGAATATAACTACTATAATACTGCCTCCTATGTACAAGAATATAACTACTATAATACTGCCCCTATGTACAAGAATATAACTACTATAATACTGCCCCCTATGTACAAGAATATAACTACTATAATACTGCCTCCTATGTACAAGAATATAACTACTATAATACTGCCCCCTATGTACAAGAATATAACTACTATAATACTGCTCCTATGTACAAGAATATAACTACTATAATACTGCCTCCTATGTACAAGAATATAACTACTATAATACTGCTCCTATGTACAAGAATATAACTACTATAATACTACTCCTATGTACAAGAATATAACTACTATAATACTGCCCCTATGTACAAGAATATAACTACTATAATACTGCTCCTATGTACAAGAATATAACTACTATAATACTACTCCTATGTACAAGAATATAACTACTATAATACTGCTCCCTATGTACAAGAATATAACTACTATAATACTGGCCTCCTATGTACAAGAATATAACTACTATAATACTGCCTCCTATGTACAAGAATATAACTACTATAATACTGCCCCTATGTACAAGAATATAACTACTATAATACTGCTCCTATGTACAAGAATATAACTACTATAATACTGCTCCTATGTACAAGAATATAACTACTATAATACTGCTCCTATGTACAAGAATATACCTACTATAATACTGCCTCCTATGTACAAGAATATAACTCCTATAATACTACCCCTATGTACAAGAATATAACTACTATAATACTGTCTCCTATATACAAGAATATAACTCCTATAATACTGCCCCGAATATGCACACAGAGCTAGCCCTTTCTCACATATATACCATTATATATCAACAAATAACAAAAACATAATAATTTATCTTTATCTTTTTTTTAATATACTAAAAAAAAAACAAAAAACACAAAAAAAAACAAAAACTTAAATAAGTACTTATTTCTCTCTCCCACCTCCGCCCCCACCCCTCACCCCCACACCCCTCCTTCCCCCCCCACCCCCCACCCACCACACAACACACAAAAAACAACGCAAACAAACAACCCCCCCTCTCCCTCATCTTTAACAAATTATAAACCATACAACCCACCCACCCCCCACAACAACCAACAAACAAAAACAAAAAACAAATCAACCCACCCCCCCCACCAGAACACCACCAACAACCAACCACAAAAACACCAACAAACAATTATTATCATCAACCAAAAAAAAAAAAGGACAAAAAAAACAAACAAAAACAAACACAACAACCAGCAAAACAAGGAAAAGGCAAAAAAAAAAGAAGAAAAAAAGAAAAAAAAAAAAACACAAAATACAAAACATACAAAACACACAAAACACAAACAACAACACAACACACCCCCTTTCTCCCTCCACCCACCCCCCCCCCCACCCACCTATCTATCTTTTTCCCCCCCCCCCCTCTCTTTTCTCTCTCTCATCTTTCTTTCTCTCTCCCTCTCATCTTTCTCCCTCTCATCTCCCTCTCATCTAACAACAATATAAAAAAATTTGGGGACCCCCTTAAAATTTATTTTTTTTTAATTCTAAATATTTGGGTGTTTGCAACAGCCATTTCAATTTGATATATCTAATAACTGATGGACACAGTAATATTTCAGGATTGAAATGAGGTTTATTGTACTAACAGAAAATGTGCAATATGCATTAAACCAAAATTTGACCGGTGCAAAAATTTGGGTACCCTTATCATTTTATTGATTTGAATACTCCTAACTACTTTTTACTGACTTACTGAAGCACAAAATTGGTTTTGTAACCTCACTGAGCTTTGAACTTCATAGCCAGGTGTATCCAATCATGAGAAAAGGTATTTAAGGTGGCCAATTGCAAGTTGTTCTCCTATTTGAATCTCCTCTGAAGAGTGGCATCATGGGCTCCTCAAAACAACTCTCAAATGATCTGAAAACAAAGATTGTTCAACATAGTTGTTCAGGGGAAGGATACAAAAAGTTGTTTCAGAGATTTAACCTGTCAGTTTCCACTGTGAGGAACATAGTAAGGAAATGGAAGACCACAGGGACAGTTCTTGTTAAGCCCAGAAGTGGCAGGCCAAGAAAAATATCAGAAAGGCAGAGAAGAAGAATGGTGAGAACAGTCAAGGACAATCCACAGACCACCTCCAAAGAGCTGCAGTATCATCTTGCTGCAGATGGTGTCACTGTGCATCGGTCAACAATACAGCACACTTTGCACAAGGAGAAGCTGTATGGGAGAGTGATGCGAAAGAAGCCGTTTCTGAAAGCACGCCACAAACAGAGTCGCCTGAGGTATGCAAAAGCACATTTGGACAAGCCAGCTTCATTTTGGAAGAAGGTCCTGTGGACTGATGAAACAAAGATTGAGTTGTTTGGTCATACAAAAAGGCGTTATGCATGGCGTCAAAAAAACACAGCATTCCAAGAAAAACACTTGCTACCCACTGTAAAATTTGGTGGAGGTTCCATCATGCTTTCGGGCTGTGTGGCCAATGCCGGCACCAGGAATCTTGTTAAAGTTGAGGGTCGCATGGATTCAACTTAGTATCAGGGGGGGGGGGGGGGGGGTTTGGGGGGGGGGGTTTTTTTTTTTTTTTTTTTTCTTTTTTTTTTTTTTTTTTTTCTCTTCTTCTTCTCTTTCCTCTTCTTCTATCTATCTCTATATCTATCTCATATCTATCTATCTATCTATCTATCTATCTATCTATCTATCTGTATATATAAATCTATCTATTGTCTATCTAATCATCTGGCTATATATCTGTTATCTATTTATCATCTATCTACAGCTATCTATCTATCTATCTATCTATCTATCTATGTACGATGAAGTGGAGCTGGAACCACTTGATGTAGCAGAGCTGAGCAGCGTGTCAGGTGTATCAGACTACTAGTGTAGCAAAACTGAGTATGGTATATAGCAGGGTTGAACCAGTGTTATGGTCCAGAGATATATCAGGACGTTTAGTGAATAGCACCCGCCAAATTGTTAACCCCTAGTTTAGGGACTCAGGATTCCCTGCAATAGGTTACTCACGGTTATCAGCCCCACCTCTGTGCCTCCTAAAGTATAATACCCCTTCTATGCCACCCCCATATAGTGTAATGTCCCCTCTGTGCCCCCACACTACTGGTGAGCAAGTAATCACCATCCACTCCCTAGCCTGAACTACAGTGTCTGCTGCCAGGCACAACAGTACAACTCCTACACTGTTTCCAACCACATGCACCCACTACAGTATAATGCCCCCTCTGCCCCACCCTGTGCCCCCGCAGCAGTATAATACCCCTTCTGCCCCATCCTGTGCTACCACAGCAGTATAATGCCCCCTCTGCCCCACCCTGTGCCCCCCCCCCGCCCCCACAGCAGTATAATACCCCCTCTGCCCCACCCTGTGCCCCCACAGCAGTATAATACCCCTTCTGCCCCACCCTGTGCCCCCACAGCAGTATAATGCTCCCTCTGCCCCACCTTGTGCTTCCACAGCAGTATAATGCCCCCTCTGCACCACCCTGTTCCCCCACAGCAGTATAATACCCCCTCTGCCCCACCCTGTGCCCTCCACGACAGTATAATACCCCCTCTGCCCTACCCTGTGATACTCCCACTATGCAGCTACACTAGTATAATGCCCCCTCTGTGCCACCCCCACCATGTAGTTAATGCCCTCTTTGTGCTGCCCCCTTGCTGTGAGTAAATTGTGAAAGTGCTCATTGCAGGAGGCCTGGGGAGCAACCAGTGAGAAATACAAGCTCACCGCTCACTCCCCAGACGTGGTATGGGGGCACAAAGGGGAGCATTATCCTCTAGGGGGCATTTTGCTGGAAGGGAGCACAGAGGGCAATATACTATGTGTATAGGGGTTACTCACCATCATCAGCACATATCCAGGGTCCAGGCTTAAAGGGGCTCACTTGGGTAACTACAGATAAAAAGAGGAGATTTTTCTTTAACATTTTATGACGTTAATTATGAATTTATTAAGATTGATAATTACAGAGTAGTCATCTGATGCGGCAATGCTGAGAGTTGTTATAATTAACCCTTCACCTAACACTCATTTCATCTTCCTCCTTCGCACATGTTAATTCTGTCTTTGCCAGGATGATGTACTGAGCAGCAGATGTTTCCCACGAATCCCTCATTGACTTGGGGAGACCCCGGAGCTTGTAGAGTCAATGTTTATTTTACTTATTAGTATGCGCTGTCTGCCTAAAACAAAGAGTAACACAACTCACTGCCAAGCCCCGAGGACGCCCTATGCAAAAATGTCCGCCTGCCAAAGCTGGATACAATACAATACAAGTGTCATTAACTGTGCGTGAAAAATGTCAACTCTTACATATAGAATTCAGCTACGGGCACAATATACATCTTATATAGCGGTGTTTATTTCCTATCACAGGCCCTCTTGGTGAGGATTTTGAAGATCTGACCCTCACCGATCAAATATTGATAGGGCATTGATAGGTATAGGCCCACCAGGACCCCTACCGATCAGCAGTTTAATGGGTTATATGCTTCCTTCTAGATACAACGCCGCTCTTTTTAGTAAATTGGGTCTGGAATTGTAGCTTAGCCCTTCTCACTTATATGATGTAATGAGTGTAATACCAGTGATGCGCTGTCACCAGCGTCCTGTCCAATTGGCAGCAGTGCCGCCGGCTTATTTGACTAGGCCTGCTCCTCCCCACTCCAGGCTTGCTTCCTCCTTGCTCACCTCTGCTGCCAGTGGTGCCCGTAGGGTGCGTAGGCCAACTCACTAAGGCTATTAAAGGACCAGAGCACCAGCAATTCCGTAGCCAAATAATCCTGAGTGGCCGTTTCGTATATTTGTGCTCATGTCTGAGCTAGATTTGCTGTAAGGTGCTCCTGTATGTGACCCATTTGTATACGATCTGGTTCTTGGCTTGTTCCTGACCTTGCACCGGTCTGCTGTAGCAATCCTGCATGTGCCCCATGATCCGACCCTTGGCTTGTTTCTAACCTAACACCAGTCTGAGTTACCAATCCTGCCTGCGACCCTTCATCTGATCCTTGGCTTTTTCCTGCCCTTACACCAGTCTGCTGTTCCAGTCCTGCCTGTGACACGTTATCTGACCTTTGACTTTTTTTCTGACCCCGTACCTGTCTACTCCAATAGTCCTATGTGTGACAAATGATCTAACTCTTGGCTTGTTCCTCTCCTCATACTTGTCTGTTGTAGCAATCCCGCTTGTGACACATTATCTGACCCTTGGCTTGTTCCTGACCTTCGCACCTGTCAACTCTACCAGTCCTGGCTGTGACCTTTGATCTGACCCTGGGCTTGTTCCTCACCTCACACCTGTCTTCTGTAGCAATCCTGTCTATGGCCCTTCATCTAATTTTTGGCTTGCACCAGTCTTCCAAACCATCGGCCCTGACCATCTGCCTGGATCCCTGACCATTCTTTTGTCTGATCTCTGGTGCTTAGCACTGGCATCTCTTGGCCCTCTGGGCCAGCTCCTACCAGCAATGGGACCACCAAAGGAGGTACTGTATTTACCTGGTAGTCTCCCCACAGTGAAGTCCGCATCCTTGAGTGGGGGTTACCAGGGATGTTGCTAAGATAATTCTCTTATAAGTGTTCAAAGTTAACCTGGTTTGCTAGTAGAGGGAGTCTACAACCTGCTGACCCTAATACAGACACAGACTATTGACAGGTTACTTCTAGAGGGAAACAGTCTGGAATTGCAACCCCTGACTAAAGTTGACCATACACATTAATTCTTCTGGATTATTACATTAATGGCCAATAGGTCATCGATGTTTTACTAGTTAAGGTCCAGACTTCAAGAACCATATCAACTGGTTCTACAGCTTCAAAATGTACATAAGAACTCAAGTATATGAGCACCTGTGCCTGGTACTGCAGCACGTCCCATTCAATCATAGGTTACGGTATCAAGGAACCAAACTGTAAGATTGGCCTCCATGTAGAAGTTGACTGAACGTGGCCAAAAATTTCTTCAGTAGATAATGCCAGATATCAGTCATTCCGTTTGTGCCAAATTGTAACTGGACACCCATTTGGTGTATGACCAGCTTACCACTACTGCACCCTCAGTTGTTATATGACCAGCTTACTACTACTGGACCCCCAGTTGGTATATGACCAGCTTACCACTACTGAAACCCCAGTTGGTATATGACCATCTTACCACTACAAGACCTCCAGTTGGTATATGACCAGCTTACCACTACAGGACCCCCAGTTGGTATATGACCAGCTTACCCCTACAGGACCCCCAGTTGGTATATGACCAGCTTATCACTACTGAAACCCCAGTTGGTATATGACCATCTTACCACTACAAGACCTCCAGTTGGTATATGACCAGCTTACCACTACAAGACCTCCAGTTGGTATATGACCATCTTACCACTACAAGACCTCCAGTTGGTATATGACCAGCTTACCACTACAGGACCCCCAGTTAGTATATGACCAGCTTACCACTACAGGTCCCCCAGTTGGTATATGACCATCTTACCACTACAAGACCCCCAGTCGGTATATGATCAGATTACCACTACAGGACCCCCAGTTGGTAATGACCAGCTTACCACTACAGGACCCCCAGTTGGTAATGACCAGCTTACCACTACAGGACCCCCAGTTGGTATATTACCAGCTTACCACTACAGGACCCCCAGTTGGTATACGACCAGCTTACCACTACAGGATCCCCAGTTGGTATATGACCAGCTTACCACTACAGGATCCCCAGTCGGTATATGACCAGCTTA
Source organism: Leptodactylus fallax (assembly GCA_947044405.1). Classification (NCBI taxonomy): domain Eukaryota; kingdom Metazoa; phylum Chordata; class Amphibia; order Anura; family Leptodactylidae; genus Leptodactylus; species Leptodactylus fallax. The sequence goes on along the minus strand of CAMRHE010000387.1, from coordinate 519,069 downwards.
CCACTACTGAACCCCCAGTTGGTATATGACCAGATTACCACTACAGGACCCCCAATTGGTATACTACCAGCTTACCACTACAGGACCCCCAGTTGGTATACGACCAGCTTACCACTACAGGACACCCAGTTGGTATACGACCAGCTTACCACTACAGGACTCCCATACTTCTGGACCTTCTCTAAAAAGGAAAACCTATTCCTCACACCATAAACAACACAGTGAGGTCCATCCTTGGCCTGTTGGCCCTCACTGACCTCCAAACAAATGAAGACTCCAGACCTTCTGGGACAGACCACCTCTAGGCGTTTCTCCAGGTTCTCTTAGGACAGTTATATGCTTTCTCAAGATGATTGTTTTTGAAGATTCCAAATGATCTTCCTATCACTGTAACATGCAGGCATATTGGGAGATAATTGAGAAAATTGAGGACATGTACACATGTCTTCTCACCTATGTTCTCTCATTTACTGCTGCAACCTGACCATTGACCTTGACATCTGTTGACAAGGTCAATGAGACCTGTGCTATGCATCACCCTTGACATTACCATAGGCTTGTAAAAACGTATCTGGAGATATTTTATAGAACATAGTAAAGCTCATAGTTTAAGCCTCATGTTGGGTTGGGTGATGAGTAGATGGAGCCAAGTATTGACTGAAGACTCGATACTCCTTTCTTCAAGGTTGTCTAAGTTACCTCTTTGCCTCCTTTCTTATATTTTTATCCAATCTTCCCAAATGATGTCATCATAATCCTTTGGAGAAGTTGTTTAACATATTACTTATCAGTAAGACATACATCTAAATAATTGTCTAGCAAGAGGATTATGGAAACTCAATAAGACTGACAGAAGGGCTCCAAGGTGGATCAAAGGATTATGGGAAAGACATGTTAAACTGTCCTGAAAAGTGAAGCCAAAAACAGACTGAATTTGTCCATACCAGCCATAATATTGGAGAAGGAATGAGCTCAAGAAGACCTTCATGTCTGGAAATAATCGTGTCAACATTGTGTGGGTCAACGCTGGGCACAATGGCCAAACATCAATTACACTCTGCTTGACATTTTCCAGTCTACATATAGGTAGATGGATAGATATGAGATAGATGATGATAGATAGATATGAGATAGATAGATATGAGATAGATGATGATAGATAGATAGATAGATAGATAGATAGATAGATAGATAGATAGATATGAGATAGATATGGGATAGATAGATAGATAGATAGATAGATAGATAGATAGATAGATAGGAGATAGATAGATATGAGATAGATAGATATGAGAGAGATAGATAGGAGATAGATAGATAGATAGATATGAGAGAGATAGATAGGAGATAGATAGATAGATAGATAGATAGATAGATAGATAGATAGATAGATAGATAGATAGATAGATAGGAACCTGAATGATCATCTTTAATTTGTAAAACTCTATCCCTGCAGCGCCACCACTGGGGAAACTATGCATTACACAACTCTTTTGGCAAGTAGTTTGTGAGAGAGTCACCTTAAGACACTATGAGGACCGTGTATGTACACAGATGAAGGTGATGCTTCTGCTCGCAGTGTGTAGTTATTAGGTAATGGAGTGCAATGAATTAGTCGGTACTTCGTAGCGTCGGATGTAAGAGTCGTCCCCGGGGGCCGGCCACCCATAACCTGCGCACAGATCAATCCCGTAATCACACATCTAGTGCTTGGTGATTTATTACAGATTCCTGCTGTCTCAGGATTCCAGGACTGTAAAGCGCAGCGGCTGCAACATCTGTGACTTTTACTTCTACCGCGGGAGTCAATATTACAGTTGGCGGAGTGATTGGCTGTATTGGTCTTCCATCTGTCCTCATTGTGTTAGTATTGGCACCTGTCTCAGATCTGATCCAAATCATCACAATATATTAGGACGGGGCATGTTACCAATATGCCAGAATTAAAGGAATTAAAGAGGACCTTTCACCACCTCCTCCTCTTTGCATCCTTTAACAGGAACTGTTTTACTGATTCCGGCACAGTTGGAATTTTTTTCTGTAGCCCCCGCCGTTCCTGAGCTATCAATGCAGTTACTTTCAGTATCTAATATGCAAAGTAGACTCTACTGTCAGCTGGGCGGCCCCAGACTATCTACTCCAGCCCAAAACCACCCAGCTGACAGTAGAGAGCCAAATTACCATATGAGATGCTGAAACTAACACCGATTGCTCAGGTACGGTGGGGTTTAAAGAAAAACTCCAACTGTGCTACAATCAGTGAATCGTCAACTATTGAAGGATGCAAAGACTTGAAGCTGATGGAGATGGTGAAAGGTCCTCTTCATCGGATACAGATGTCATAGATCGGGGTCCAGTGTGTGGGGGCCAACTTCTATGAGCCAGAATGGACAGTGGTCAGAGGCCACATAAAGCTTCATTGGGGGGAGGACGAGTTAAGCAGATAAATATACTGTATATATAATGCAGGGGTAGGAAACAAATCCCTGAGGGTCCCATATGCTTTTCTGACATATAAGAAGACACCAATATTAGAAATGGCACATGGTAGGTTGGGAATACTCTTACTCCTCCTATAGAGTTTGCACAGAGGCCCAAGAGCATATAAACAAAACTAATTATACAATTGCAATAAATCTAGGGGAAAGCTGGGGAGTTCTGGTTGAGAGAAGGCGCCCACTGGCAGCAGAACAAGAGTTAAAGGCGGTGCCGCTTTTGAAATGCAGTGACCAGAGAGATCAGATGATCGCCCTCAGTTCCGCTCCCGACACCCCCCAGTGTTTGTAGTCGGACAAATCTCTTGAAAAGTAAAAGTTGTGTTAGGGTAGTGCTTGGTATTGCAGCTCCACATTCACTAAAGCTGAACTGCTGCTGCACCATGTGACCTATGAACGTGATGTCATCGGCCCAGGGAGAGGCTGTGGTACTTGTGAGCGCTGGGGTCTCTTCAAACACCTAATCGGCAGGGGGACCAGATGTCGGACCCCACTGATTATAAGTCACAGAAAACCCCTTTAATGATCACCTGAGCCAAAGTTGCAGAAAAATAAACCTTCAGTAATGTTTTTCTGTAAAATCAGACATTGTAATAAAGTAATCACACCCCCGATCCCAACCCTATAAGTCTATACCATTCTGGACTTCCACCAATCTACTAATCGGATGTTGCAAAAGTTTTCACTCCCTTCAGATTTGCACAGAAATAAGAACATTATCTGCATTTGTGCATCTGGATAAATCAGCATCGCCGATCCTCTGCAACGTGTAAAAAAAACCCCATAATAAAAAGCGAGACAACACGGGGAAGCGCGCATGTTGGCAAAGCAGATTTTGATCTTTTATCATAAATGCTTTCTAAGCAAGAAAATCCCCAACGATATAAATTAGCTCAGCTCATTTACTGTCTACACAGAAATCCCAAGGTGACAGATTTGCATTTTTGTGTGATGAGGTTCGCTCCCCCGCCCCCCGCTATCACCGCCACTTGCAGGAATACGGTGTTTGCTGCTGTAAAATTGAACAAAGAATGAAACAATTACTCTATGACAAAAGGAGGAGATGACACGGCGGCTACCTGAGGAGCGAGACAAACACAAAACACAAGCCTGCCATTGTTACCGCTAAAACGTACAATAAATTGGAAGCAGAAATAATATTAGAAACTTCGGAATTCTGAAAAAGTTTATTGGATTTTGGTAGCTGTGATATGATGATGAAACTCAGTCCAGATGCAGAAGTGAGGTCATCCGTGAAGACTTGGAGGTGATACATGTAGCTAATAGGGGGAGCCAAAATGGCAGTCACAACTGGACCTCAACTCCTGCTGACGTGGCAAGGCATGCGTGTGTTCCGAATGGATAGAGGGGAGTAAGTTACTGCCAGACAATAGATGCTAGGCTCACACTAGTGTCGCCTCTCAGAAGACCAGAACAATGGAGAGGCAGACCAATAAAATAGCAGTAAAACACGGAGTCCGACGGATCCCATTGACTATAATGGGGTTTGTCAGGTGTTCGTCCTTTTCAAACTGAAACCAACGGAGGAACAAGTCCTCCATGCAAAACTTTCTGCTCCGCCGATTTTCAAATGGACACTGCAACAGAAGTCCCCAATGAAGACTCAGGCGTAGACATGAAAGTAACCTGAGGAAGCAGCTTATCTCTTCTGCAAACACAAGGACTAGTACTGAAATTCTGACATGCCCAATCCTTCTTTCTTCTGATAACTGGCAGGAGAGAGTCACTAGACCCACATAGACATACAACTTTATGAAATAACAAGTGACCCTTGAGGCCACATAGCAAAACTGGGGATAATACAGGGATAATAAACACAGTGATGTCACAGTACAGGGATAATACACACAATGATGTCACAGTACAGAGATAATACACACAGTGATGTCACAGTACAGGGATAATACACACAGTGATGTCACAGTACAGGGATAATACACAGTGATGTCACAATACAGGGATAATACACACAGTGATGTCACAGTACAGAGATAATAAACACAGTGATGTCACAGTACAGGGATAATACACACAGTGATGTCGCAGTACAGAGATAATACACACAGTGATGTCACAGTACAGGGATAATACACACAGTGATGTCACATCACAGGGATAATGCACACAGTGATGTCACAGTACAGGGATAATACACACAGTGATGTCACAGTACGGAGATAATACACACAATGATGTCACAGTACAGAGATAATAAACACAGTGATGTCACAGTACAGGTATAATACACACAGTGATGTCACAGTACAGGGATAATACACACAGTGATGTCACAGTACAGAGATAATACATACAGTGATGTCACAGTACAGGGATAATACACACAGTGATGTCACAGTACAGAGATAATACACGCAGTGATGTCACAGTACAGGGATAATACACACAGTGATGTCACAGTACAGAGATAATACACACAGTGATGTCACAGTACAGTGATCATAAACACAGTGATGTCACAGTACAGAGATAATACACACAGTAATGTCACAGTACAGGGATAATACACATAGTGATGTGACAGTACAGGGATAATACACACAGTGATGTCACAGTACAAGGATAACAATAAACACAGTGATGTCACAGTACAATGATTTCACATGGAAGTATTATGATGTTCCTGTACAATGTACAGAGTACAATGTAGTTAGAGGATGTGTTCAGATTTATAACCCCCCATCATCTATAGTCATTACTAACTGCACCTTATATACTTATAGTAACCGACCCCTTAAGTTGGCAGCTGGTAATATGTCCTTGACTATCGGCCCCCAATGCTCCTGGTCTGCACAGTATGTGGCGATATAATGGTTTACCATGCTGTGATAAATGCTGGAGTGTGGGCAGCGGGGCAGATTTATTAGACTGGCATTTCTCCCCAACAGGTGCAAGGTTTGTTGATTTATCAAGAGGCTTCAGCGCCAGAAAGGCAATCTACGAAACTTGTGTAGATTTCCTGTATAACTCACACCAGAAACCGCCTTGCACCAAAGATATGCCACATTATCAAAGATCTACAGTAGAAAACTGGCATAGATGTGTTGATGAATTTCCCCCAGTGTTCTCCAGTAAGATCGGTCATAGCATCATCTGAGAGGGCCAAAAATAACACTAATAATTATCCCTCTGTGGGAGCCCCTAGCGCACGACTGGCCTTAGACAGGTCTCGAGATCTCTGCGAATTCCCTCAACGCATTCTCACCTGGCTCAGAGAGAACATCTCAGCAGCAGCTTTCCTCCCAGATAACAAAAGGATCAGGCATGATAAAATCCAGCTGCCCAATCCTTCTCTCCCTCAAAATCACCATTAAACCTAATTTGTGGGGCCAGCTTGAGGAATGACCCTGGGGACTCATAGAAAAATGAGCGTTACTTTTTCTTTTTCGGCTTAGCCATCAGAAATGGGGCCCCGTTTCACTCCAAGGGTCTCCGATTTCAGCATGCCAATGATGAGGTCAACGGCCTCTCACGTGGTCACTGCTGCCAACCACTGGCCTCAGCACAGATTCAATGGCCATCTTAAAATCTATCAAAGACGCTAGATAACTAGTGGTTTACGTAGGAATATAGTGACATCTGGGGAGGTTGGAGTTGGGTTCATCACATATGTAGATAATTTTCCCCATGTTTTCCCCAGTGTTCTGTTCCTGCAGTTTTCCTATCACGGACCTTCACTTACAGTTGAACATTTGGGATAATATTGCCTTACGATAGGGACAACCGTCTGATACAATAAAAACATCCTGTAAATCCATCCACCATCTGCTGTGGACCTAAAGGTCAAATGATAACAGATTGCGTAATGTATGTTTGATAGTCTTACTTATATGGGAAGTTTATTCGTTGCGGTTATCTATAAACTTTTATGGCGTTATTGTTGATGACTTGTTTCCTGGATGTATGAATGGGTGGGGGGGGTGCAGAGATTTATGGAGGCAGAAGAAACGATACAGCACACAACTATCAAGAGGTCACCTTAAATAATAATAGGATAGGACTTCTTTATAGACCAACATCACTGCTTAGGGCTTGTAGATGCCACAACACTGATCTGTTTTTACATTCATTGATGGTCTTCACGGCATACAGGTGGAGGTTCTTGGGCTTAGGTATTAGGGTATTCTGTTCTGTACATTTACCTTACTTGCTAAAGTTAGTCTTCCCATTAGACCAATCCATATGTCCTTGTGGACCTTATAGAGTACAGTTCATATTCGGGACTTACTTCTATAAACTAAGCTTTTGCAAAAGCGTCTACTCTGGAGGACCAGCCTGTCCTGGGACAATGAGAAGAAAGAGGAAGGACATGGCTGAGCTTCTGGAACACAAAAAGGAAACTTCTTGTGTTAAAAAGTTAACTGTTGATGACCTACCCTTAAGATAGGTCATCTGTATGTGGTCGGTGGGGGTCCTACACCTGTGACCCCCACAGGTCGGATATTGGAAGAGACCACAGCATTCGGGTGAGAACCTCTTTGGTAGATGCTGGAATGGAATGGTTAAAAGTTGGTTCTCCTTGGCCTGGATCCAGTAGGTGTCACAGTCTCGATTCCGTTGTCAATGCCACCTGTGTCTACCTCAAACCAGATGGGTTAGATCTGCCGTTAGGAGAGGCATATTTAGGTACTACGTGAACCACGCTACAATAACAAATGCCAAGGCGGAGGGTGTGTTAGTTGGGACAAGTTGTCAAGTAGAGCCTATCGGACTGCACAGCTAACAGCCCTGGAGTCAAGAGAGCGCCACCTACTGCATCCATGCCACACAAGGAAGAACCTACCTCATTCTAGTCTCAACACCTCTTCACTGAGCACCAAGTACGGCGCCATACATTTTATAGTGGCTGTGCTTGGTATTGCATCTGAGCCCCATTGTCTTGAATAGGTCTGAACTTTAAGGTCACTTGACGAATGAATATGACATCACTGGCCTGTTAAGCAGAAAAATCGAGCAGTTGGTCTGTGGGGGGTCCCCAGTGTCAGATCCCCAAGGATCAGGCTAGATCATCAATAATTTACTTTCAAGAAACCTGCTTGGTTGTAATATCACATAAAATAGGCTCAAAGGAAAGGAAGGAATGGAAGTGTTGGGAATTTTTTTCACTTTTTGTCGATTTTCTGTGTGCAATGTTCCTTTAAGAGTAACTACTCGGGTCTGATCAGAGCCAAATCTTATTGTCTATATCTAGATTAAGAACCTTCCAATGGACGAGGTAAAGTGAGACGTATCTAGAAATTATACTGCAGGAATATTGAGATTTGGCTTGTGAAACATCTTTCTCTTCCCGAGCTGGTTCACATTAAAATTTCATTGTATGCAGATGAAGTCTTCTCTGGCACGTTGCAGACGTTGCTCTCCGGCATGTAAAATTCTCCTCCTTTTTTTCATTCGTTCTTGATTTTCATTCACTTTTGTGCCATCTGCGGAGACTTTGATGCTCACGATGGTGTAAAATGTCTATTAACCGAGCGCCCGATGTAAAGGAAAATAAGGGGAGACATTTTCGTGTAATATTCATGTTGCAGTGAATTATTCTGGGAACTGAAGAGTGAGCGTGACATCCCGACAAGGGCCGCCGTATTATCGGAAAGCTGCATGATTGCTGCAGAATATCCTATGACAACTGGGGATAGAGGCGCTCTCAGGGGCCCTATAGAAAAATACTAGGATGCAATATCCATAAAACGCTAATGCTTCCTCCAAATTACCTGATTTTTCAGTATAAGGTTACGCCGTCCTTCATCTTTTTTATATCCCTTAAATGATTGAGATGGGAAGAATGGACGAGATTTGGCAATTTAGTTTAGTGAGCGGAACCCATGTTTATGACCACGCTGGGGCTGCACGTAAGAAACCCGTTCCCTTTGCTCAGCAGCTTTTTAGGAAGAATTTTGTCAATGTCATCATACTGAGCTTATAAGACCGTGAAGGTAAATATATGAGGCTTAAAGGGAAACTCCAGAGCAACTGTTTTCAATAGGATTGACCTTAAAGGGGTTTTCCAGGATTGCATATGGTTCCACTGACCCCCATTTTGCAGCTGCATGGATATGCCAAAGATGAGAATACCACTTTAAAGGGGTCTACTGTGAATTATATATTGATGACCTTGCCTTAGGATAGACCATCAATGTGTGTAATTGGTGGGGCCTGACATTCTGGACACCCCCCCGTTCCAAAGATTAGTTGGTTGAAGAGGCCGAATACCATACACAGAGCTATATACTGTATAGTGGATGTCCTTGGTATTGCAGCTCAGCCCAATTCACTTGAATGAGACTAAGCTTCTGCTGTATAATGTGACCAATGAACGTGAGGTCATCGGTACAGGGAAGAGGCCGGAGTGCTTTTGAGCTGATTGGTGGGGATCCTGGGTGTTGCACCACCAGCAAACACAAATGGATGACTTATCAATATGTCCCAGAAAACCCCTTAAGCCTAAGGCCCCACATAGTGGGTTGCAGTAAAAAATCTGTGCAGAAAAAACTGTTGGAATAACACATCGCGGATTTTCCCGTAGCGGATTTTCCCGTTACTTAAAGAGGACCTTTCATGTCCTTATCAATGTGCGGTATTACATACCGCTAGAAAGCTGACAGTGCGCTGAATTCCGATGGATTAAACAGTAAAAATGGTCCATCCAATGACGGGCAACTGACTGTAATGGGATCCATCAGGTATCCAAAGTTTTCCCCCTGACATTGCCGGATGAAAAAGTTGTGCTTGGAGTTTTTTGTCCGTATTTTACTTCCCGCAGCGCTGTATGGATATACTGAGGATACAATTTTGGGATATTTGAGTCAGGGTAGAATGTCTCTGAAGTTACTGAATATACAGTCCCTTTAAGTTATAAATACAAAAAGACCCCGTCCCGCTAGTGATAGGTTCCCTTTAAGTGACTGCAAACACTTCAAAGACTCGCATCACTGCGGCGTGTCCCTGTGTAACTCTCCATCAACCGCACTCAATAGCCGACAGTAAGACAATAGACTGCAGAGGAATAGATGCAAAATAAATGCTCAGCTAATAGCAGCTGCCCAGGTCCCATTACTATCGAAGTTCAATACTGTTTCCTGGCATCTGGCCAAGAAGGCACATAAGGATTCTGTCAAGGCATGGAGTAGCAGAGCTGAGATAAATCAGAGATGTAGCTAGACTTATCTTCACCTGGGACAATGATAGAAATCATCAACACTGCCCAATATCTAAATATAGTAAAACCTCTATAAGTCGACCACCCAAATTTACACAGAAAAAGGGTCTTTATAGGGGTGGTCCTCGCAAAGAATAAAGTATACAAAATGGAGGCTGCAAGAATGTTCAGTCCCCACAATCATCAAACTCATGATGAAGAGGCGAAAAATCATGTACTTTATGTTTGGTGTCACATCAGTAGATATGGGTGAACCTCTCAAGATTTGTTTATTTTGGGTCGAACAAGTTCAGTCTGAACCATGCCTTAAATTGGCTTAAAACATAGCGTAAAACACTGTCAGGGCTCCTAGGAACCTATCTATAAAACATAGTGTAGAATACTGTCAGGGCTCCTAGGAACCTATCTATAAAACATAGTGTAGAACACTGTCAGGTCTCCTAGGAACCTATCTATAAAACACAGTGTAGAACACTGTCAGGGCTCCTAGGAACCTATCTATAAAACATAGTGTAGAATATAGTCAGGTCTCCTAGGAACCTATCTATAAAACATAGTGTAGAACACTGTCAGGGCTCCTAGGAACCTATCTATAAAACACAGTGTAGAACACTGTCAGGGCTCCTAGGAACCTATCTATAAAACATAGTGTAGAATACAGTCAGGTCTCCTAGGAACCTATCTATAAAACATAGTGTAGAACACTGTCAGGGCTCCTAGGAACCTATCTATAAAACATAGTGTAGAACACTGTCAGGGCTCCTAGGAACCTATCTATAAAACATATTGTAGAACACTGTCAGGGCTCCTAGGAACCTATCTATAAAACATAGTGTATAACACTGTCAGGGCTCCTAGTAACCTATCTATAAAACATAGTGTAGAACACTGTCAGGGCTCCTAGGTATCTATCTATAAAACATAGTGTAGAATACACTTAGGGATCCTAGGAACCTATCTACAAAACATAGTGTAGAATACACTTAGGACTCCTAGGTACCTATCTATAAAACATAGTGTAGAGAACACTTAGGGCTCCTAGGAACCTATCTATAAAACATAGTGTAGAGAACACTTAGGGCTCCTAGGAACCTATCTATAAAACATAGTGTAGAATACACTTAGGGCTCCTAGGAACCCATCTATAAAACATAGCGTAGAACACTGTCAGGGCTCCTAGGAACCTATCTATAAAACATAGTGTATAACACTGTCAGGGCTCCTAGGAACCTATCTATAAAACACAGTGTAGAATACTCATAGGACTCATAGGAGTGGTGACAGCATAAGTGGCATTATGGTGGATTCAGCATTTTGATGTTAGAACAGTTTTTATTTATTTAACTAAAAAAAATTAAACTTGCCCCCAAAAAAACCCTTTTAAAAAAATCTTTCACTAACAGGGCTGATTTTGACAGTAAAATCTACGGTATGTTAAACACTCTGTGGACAGATCAAACATCTCTATTGCAAAACTGACTTAGACAAAATTAGACTATTGGCAATGAAAGGATTAACTGTCCATTGTCTGTTTGTATTACTGCTGCAGTCAGGCTCACACAGCACAGATATTCTCCCTCACTCCTCTCTATGATTTCTATCACTAATCTGCCTGTGATTGATTAAATCTGACTAAACTTTGTTCTACTTCTCCTACTCCTGGCTGTATTACAAGCTGTGATGAATAACACATCCATCCCCGACTTCCACCATCACTGCTATGCCTCGTGTTCCAGCCCACACAACCTTATATAGTGTATATGACATCAGCACTGTAAGGTGCGCACTGAACCCTGACTATTGGCTGAGAGGCTGTCATGTGGTGGCAGAACATCACAGTGACTCACAAGACATGTATCTCTTCTGTATTTTTTTAGTTTGTCCGAGACAAACTGACATTTATTCGGTTTTGTTAACAACCGAACAATTTGGGATATTTGGGTCTAACATCAATCAAACCAACAGATCAGTTCACCCATCTTTACACATCAGCATATTACACAAAACCAGACCTGACTGCGACTTATAAAACAGCCATTGAGCTGCACACAAGCCACTGCAACCCACACAGATAACTATAGGGGGTCCCAGCGGTTTCTTAGTTCCTTGGACTCCTAGTGATTTTTCTCCCCTGGAGTCGCTGCAGTCCAGTGATGCGGTCAGCACAAAGTTGTGTCCATATTGGTCCCACACTGTATGGAAGTCCAATGGGTGGGCTGTTGAAAGGAGTTCCCACTGAAAAATTTGCTCAAAAAAGTGGTCTTTGGTTGGATACGCGAGGCTGCTTCCAGAGGGAGGAAAATCGATCACTGAAATAAGAAATAAATTGATCTTTAAAGGGGGGTCTTCTAGGGGAATTTCATTGTATGCTATCTAGACCAAGAAAGAGTGCCTTGTTGACTCCCTCTTCTGGACATCCAGTACACGTTTCACACCACCCACCTACCTCCAGCTATGTTGTACTGTGTGGGTCAGGCAATGTACTGTTTCTCCATTGGGAATAGAAAGTCCTATGGTTCAGACAATACTCCCTGGGAACTGTACACCATCCCAATTGGGTTGTGGAGGTTACTGTTTCTCCTTGTCCAGACAAGCAGTTGGCATAGGAAGTCTTATAGGCCAGGCAATGCTCCTTGGGACCAAAGGTATGCAAATTAGGTCTTCCATCTAGTGCCACCTACAGTATAGCCACCCTGTAGGTCAATGTTTGATCATAGTTTCCTACTTAACGACAGATGTTTTTGTTTTTTTTAATTCAAAATTACATTATTATAATCAGTTGTCAAGCAAATATACATATATACTGCGACGCAGCTCAAAACTGAGCTACAATACACAATTATAAATAAAGCATTCATTCTCCATAGCACACTATGATACCTGTAACAGAGGACAACTAAAAGCATCCTACGCTACAAGACATTGTGCCCTATGCTAGCATACTTAAACGTATCAACCTATTAATGTAAAAGCAAGGCCTCCAGAATCTTGCTTTCTCTGTGAATCCCAGGAACTAGTCCATAAAATACCGAGTGGTATGAAAGGCTGCTCCTGGGTACGGAATCCTCAAGTTCATGTTCCAAGGCATCCAAGAGGCCCTTAGCAAAAGGGCACTCCCAGAAGAAGTGCATAGCTGTCTCCTCCCGGAGGGGGTACCTGGGGCAGTACCTTGTCTTGCTCAAGTTGTGGGCATGCATGAATGACCGGAGGGGCAGCCCCCCCTGAATGGCCATCCACGACATATCCTTGTGCCCGTTGTTCAGCAGATTTGAATAGACCTTCATAGAATCTGCTGTAAGTCCCGGAACACACTCCATTAAGTCCTTAGCTCGGATGAGCTTGTGGATCGTCTTCGGCTTCCAGAGATCAGGTTTGAGACCCTCCAGTTTGTGCTCCCTCACAAACTTGGGCACATCCCCATAGAACCAAGGGACTGTCCAGTTATAAGTGATGGAGCTGTCCCACTTGTCCTCTCCAGAGGGGGAGCAAAAACAAGCAAGACATGGTTCTGCTCGCTAAGCCTTTAACAGTCCTTAAAGTCCTGCGGATACAGTCACACACAAAAGCAATCCTCAAGAGCATTGGGATATCTGGGATACCCTTCCCGCCCTTGCGGGGGTCCTTGTACATGACAGTTCGCTTCACTCTGTCCATCTTGGAGCCCCAGATGAAATGAAACACAGTCCTGATGGTGGCCCTAGAAACGGTAGCAAGAGGGGGCCAACGCCTGTGCGGTGTACTGGAGCACAGGCAGAACTGCAGACAGATGTTTTGGGTTCTCCCCTTCATCAGTGCAGAGCAGGGTACTGGTTGGCTAGGTGAGATGCTTTTGATGTAGGTCTATGGACTACTAGTTCTCCTTATGGAGACCACCAATAGTCAAAAACCCTAAAAGAGCTGAGTGTGGATGTTTGTCTTTTCATTAGGCCAGTTGCCGTGATTTAACAGCATGGGCTGCACACGGGGGACACGGGGATGTCGTGTACAGGCCGTGCTTCTGCGGCTCCTTTTATTAAATGAATAGGAGCCACAGAATCACGGGTCGCAAAATAGGACAGGAATAGGACATGTCCTATCTGGTGTGGCCGTCACGGTCGTGTGTACGGGCCCAAAGAAAAGAATGGGTCAGTGTGCTATACGTGAAATACACAGTTAGCACACTGACCCACACCACGGTCGTCTGCAACCAGCCTTAGGGAGAATTTTTCTGGTATGGCTTATATCCTAAGTCATGTTCCAAGGCCCATTAAAGGTTCTAGGGTGTCCAATAGGTAGCACTAGAGTTTCAGCTTTTTGAGATCAGAGCCTGGGCACATAGAGGGAGTTCTAGTACTCTGGTGGGTCAATCCTATTCGTTACCCAAAGAACATGTAGACCAATAAGGGTCTATCGGTGTAAGTAGTCAAGATGGTCACAGCAGTAATGGGGTTCAATGCAACATTTCCCAATGGCCATGGCCTCATTGTGTTACATCTGTGCCGAGAACTCTTAGTATGTGGCATCTCAGAGCTCTGATACAGTGCAGCCCATGCTACTGTGTCTCCTGAGGTTTCTATGAATTAGTCTTCCCAACTCATCTACTAGACCTTTGAACTTTTGTCCTGCAAGAGTTCTGGGAATTTCACACCAGCCCCATTCGCTGTAGTGTAGTACAGACGAGCATGACAAGTTAAAAACAAATTGCCAAGAAAAATCAATTTTGCATGGTTGTAATATGTCCTGTACATTCACAATACAGGCCTTCATCCCGCTCGTAATGTGCACTTCTGTTACTCACCTTCAAGAGGACTCTGTGTGAGAAGAAGGCTCTGGAGTACATTACACCCCATCGCCTCCAAAAATTTCTACTACATGAGAAAATATAATAATAACATGTACAATTTCAAAATCTCAAAGAAATATTTTTGATTTTATAAGATCAACCCAGTGGCCAAATCTGGTTGGCCGATATAGTTGGTGCCGATAGATTTAGTTGAAGAACTACCAGGATAATAAAGTCTTGGGAATTTTTTTTTTTAGCTATTAAATATATTCACCAAGACGAGTAAGATTTGTTTATTTTATTCCCTATTACAGGCCCCTATCTGAGTGTCTAAAGGGATTTTCCATATGGACAAGTCCTTCACATTAAAAAGTTACCATTACAATAAGCGGATCAGAAAGTGTTCCCCCTGCTGGGACTCTCAGCGATCAGCTGTAATATGAAGAGAAACCTCTCAATTTTCCTGCAGTGCCACCACAGGGGAAATTAAGTATTTCACAATGTCCACTCATATTAATGGGTTGATGCGATGCAGGACAGGACAGGTCCTCCAGAGCAAGAGACGCTCTTTGCAACCGGTCTCCCTCTGGTCAAGAGATGAGGATCCTGAAAAGAGGACCTCCCCCACTATTAACTTAGAATTTACTAATACGGTGTGTGTTTTCTTTTAAAGGGTCCTTAAACTGACCACACACATTAGACGAACGGCAGCTGAACTCCTCGATATCGGGGGATTGGCCAATCATCTAATATGTATGAGGGTTATTTCTCTCTCCCTAATGAGTCCATGTGCACCCTTAATTGAGTCAAGCATGCATATGTATGGGGATGTTGAAGGAAAAAAAAACTTTCATAGCTGATATAAACTGGGCAAACCCTACGATTTCAACGGGAATGACCAACATCTAATGGGGGCCTCCCAACTCCCAGATGGTACATGTTAGGGATGACAAGAATCAGACAGCTGGATTTCAACTTCCTGATAGGAGGATAAACTGATTTCAGAGGGCCGAGAATGCATGTGTATGAAGGAGTCGGGTAAGAAAATTGTCAGCTGAATGAGACTTAGACCAACAGCTATCTGAAGTTTATGGCCAGCTTTAGGATGAATTATAAATGTGTTATTAATGTTAGTCCAGCTCAGTCCTCCTCATCCATGTGGTGGGCCATAGTAAAGGATGGGTTGCAGGATGAGGCATAGTCCTAACAAGATTAGACGGCCTCTCGGACAAAGGCCGAAACCTGGAGCTTCCAGGCCCAAATTGCAAAATTGGTAACAGCGTCCATTTATGATACTGGTGTCTTCTTATGTGGGACCAGGGCTCCCTAAAGATGACTACGACTACAACCTGGACACCCCCTATAGCTGCACCCTTGGTCTTTCAGCAATGCTCATAAACATTTACATTGTTGCGATCTGACATTGAGACTGATTCATATGAAGTCAATTTGATCAGGAATTCTTAACCCGTTAATGAATAGATCTTGCATTAAGCAATGACCTGAGTTATAGGCTGAGCTGTATCGGCCTCCGCAAACAAATGTAAATTTTGATACAGTGATTCACACTTCAGATTACTTTTACTTTCTATCTACAATACATTGAATGGCCCCGAACATGAAAAGGATATTACTCACCCCATCGGCAAACACATTAAGAAAACTGAATTCCCTGGAGGACAAGAGATGTAAATAAAGCAAAGAATTGCAGGATATTTGCTGGTTTACGACATCCATCATGTCTATGCAAGTTATTGTATGCAGCAAATATGTATACAGCACTAGAGTTATTGGATGACCATAGTGCACGGCATTAGGATGGAGAATACATGACCCACAGATATGGGGTTTGCATGTGGACAAGGGGTATTACCAGCAGTGGACAGTAGGGGGCCACGGAGGAAAATTTTAATAAAACTTTATCTTTATTGGCACAGAAACTTACAATATGCTTAGAGAATAGTAATGTTTAAGAACCACACACCAGGCCGACACAAACCGGCCAGGAAAACCTATTTCGAATGGGATATGGACAAATTCTGCTTTCTTTGGTGGCAAATTTTCCATAAATTCTGAGCTTTTTGAGCTAAAGCTTGGACACATTTGCTAGGATTGTTATCTAAAACACAGCCATGGCAAATTCAGGACAATTGACAAGCATGCACTTAAGTTGGCCAAGTCCGGTTACTGCAGCTCAGCGCGCACTCAAATGGGGGCAGTAACCAAAAACAACCACTACATAGCCTACAGTGCTGTATACTCCCAGATCTGTATACTATGCTAGTGTCAGACTCCCCTACCGATCTGATATTGATGACCTGGAAAAGCCATATACTGTATATTATAAAATTCTATCTGCCTGCAGCTGCCACTAGAGGGAGCTCACTGAACACAGATTTATTATTGACATCAATGGGGGCCGTATAAATCTGTTGTCGTAGTCAGGCAGTCAGACTTTTATCATTAAAGTCTATCACTTCTTGAGATGTAGCAGGGCATGTGGAGCTCTATAATATGGCTGTTTGGCTATTATAAACCATTTCTTTTCCTATAAACCATAATACAGTTAAAATTGGAGATGCCCTTTACATTCAGCTCACAGCAAAAGTTATTCATGGTTGTAGATTTACGAAGTGGGGCCCCTTAGCTACAGGCAGCCCTTCTATTATGGTTGCTGGTAAGGATCCTATTCCCAATATAGTCAGGCCCTGATCCATGTAAAGATGTATTAATGTAGTGCAGCCCAGTATATAGAGCCACATTTACATTAACCCGGTCACTACCCAAGACCACCAGAGAAAATGGATGTCCAAGATATACTCATCTAAACCCCTTTGCTGCCCTAACCCACCAGGGATACGGCCATTAACCCCTTTATTGTGCTAGATCACCAGGGATACAGTCATTAACCCCTTTATTGTCCTACATCACCAGATATACAGTCATTAACCCCTTTATTGTCCTAGATTAGCAGGGATACAGTCATTAACCCCTTTATTGTCCTATATCACCAGGGATACAGCCATTAACCCCTTTATTGTCCTAGACCACCAGGGATACAGCCATTAAGCCCTTTATTATCCTAGATCACCAGGGATACAGCCATTAACCCCTTTATTATCCTAGATCACCAGGGATACAGGCAAGATTTGCTGCAGCAAATATCCTCTTCCATCCCCTTCTTCTCTAGTGCCGATGCTCTCGGGATCCCCATTGGTCTTTGCTTACTTGCTAGGAGTGATGACAAGCCAGTCACTGGTATCAGGGGTGGTACCAGCATGTGCGCCATGTGACTGCTGAGGCCAGTGATTTCGAAGCCCCCCTTCATATAAAATTCCTGCATTTGCTCCCTATGTGCCCCTCTTACAATTGTTCACCGTTTACAGTTCCCACAGAGATTGTCACCCAACTTTCCTGAAGACAAATATGCATTATCCTGCTGTGATACATTCCCCACTGCAGTATAATGATGTTCTTCTATTCAGGGTTGTGGGAAAGCTGGGTGACAACGGCTGTGTGAGATGAGATGCCAAATAGGTTTTCACTGAGTAATATGAAAAACCATCCATAATCCCACTTTCCATCAGTAGAATTTCTGCATCACTTCGGATATGACAAATCCCACCATGTCAGCGAAGCTGCAAATACTGAGTAATAAGTCAGGACTGCAAACAGGATCCGCATTCCAATGCCAGAGATCAGAATATCAGCGCTGCCGCCGGTCCGGGCCTTCCTCTGGGCTGGAGAGGTCAGGGGGTAAAAAATAGGCAGCTGCCAGGTTACAGGATATCGTCCTATCACACATCCTCTTATATAACGTCACCAGGAAAACAGGAGACCGAAAAATAGGAAACCTAAAATACATGGAACGACGTCTGAAATACAATGGCAGCAGCAGCAGCCTGCTGATTTATGTCCACAGCTCCTAAGCGGAACAATGTGTCTCCTTGGTTACAGACTACAAACACATCCTGTGTAGTCTGATCCTACAGCCAAATCTGATCCTACAACCTACATACAAAGAAGAAGAGACAGGCGACTGCTGGATCAGACTACACAGGGTTTGTTTGATGTCTGCAACCATGGAGACACATAGGTTAGCATAGGAGCTGTATACATAAAATGGAGATGTATTATTCTGCAACCATAATAAGTGTTTTGTAAGAAAATTCTTTGGGTGACATAAAGATAAAGCAGTGATCATGGGGGAAGGATTTTTAGGACGTCTTGTCATCCACTGAAGGACACTACAGTCATCTTCTCTACAGCCTGAAATGGCTGATAACAGGGAATGCTAGGCCGCAATCCCCTGCAGGTTGACATACAACGGGTTTGGTTTGCTTTTAGTGCATGCACTGTATATATCCAGTGTAGCCCATAATGCAGCTACCTCAGAACCAGGCACTGACTCATTTACCAAGAATCTCTCAGCTCTGCTGTGCGGGCGCCGATCCTTTACTTTCTATATGAGACACAATTCCCCTGGGAAATCTTCCAGAATTAATATTACTAACAAGCCTTTCCTTGTGTCTATGTCAACAGTGCTATATCCACAGATAAGGAGGTGATACTGTGCTTGTGAATACAAGGTGTAGCAGAGCTGGATTTGCCACATACAGTGCACTGATATATAGTGTTATATATAGTGTGTTTCTATATATCTATTCCATATCTATGTATCGTCCCATCTATTCCAGAGGGGTTATCCACCACTGGATCCTTTACTGGAGCTGTAGGACCTCTGGTGGTCCAGTCATACCATGAATCTAATATGTACTGGGGACTTAAAGGGGTTGACCCAAATGTATATAGGATATATGGGCATTACAGAGGGAGGTCACAGCACACACAGACACTGGTGGACATAGGAATTGACCCCGGGTTCTCCTGCAGCTCCTGTGTGGCTATCCACATTGTCCCCAGAGCAGCTTCATTTTAGGAGGGGGTTGTACAATCTATAAATGTTATATGATAGGATAAGTGGCCAATGGCCAAGACTTCCTTCCTTAAAGGGGTTCTCCTTAAAGGGGTTCACTGCTTGTTATTAAGGCCCCTTGACAATAAAATAGTCACACAGTGAACTCCTGCCGGGCCCCCGCGAAATCAGCTGCAGTGTGAGAGGAAACCTGGCAAGAAGTATTTCCCTGCAGCGCCACCACAGGAAAAATTAAGCATTACACAATGTCCATTCATATCAATGAGATGTGTGTGTAATACAGGACAGGACGGGTCCTCCAGAGCGAGAGGTGCTCTATGTAAACGCTCCCCCCTCTAATAATTTGTGGACTGGTGCCACCGGAACCACCTGAAGATTAACGCGGGGAAGACCAAGGAGATGGTGGTGGACTTCCGTAAAGGCAGATGCCCTCCTAAACCAGTGGACATCCTGGGGACGGGCATCGAGATTGTGAACACCTATAAGTACCTGGGTCTGCTCCTTAATAATAAGCTGGACTGGGCAGATCATATGGAGGTCCTGTACAGGAAGGGCCACAGCAGGCTCTACCTGCTTAGGAAACTGAGAGCCTTTGGAATCCGGGGGGCACTTCTTAGAACTTTCTTCAACTCGGTAGTGGCATCAGCCATCTTCTTTGGAGTGGCCTGCTGGGGGAGCAGTATATCAACCAGGGACAGAAATAAACTTGACAAGCTGATTAGAAGGGCCAGCTCTGTCCTGGGGAGCCCACTGGACCCAGTGCAGGTGGTGGGTGACAGAAGGATACTGTCCGTGGTGAGCTCCATGCAGAAGAAGAAGTCCCATCCCATACATGAGACTGTGATCGCGCTGAGCAGTACTGTCAGTGACCGACTGCTCCACCCTAGGTGTGAGAAGGAGCGCTATCGGAAGTCTTTCCTCCCCACCGCGGTTAGGCTGTACAACCAACACCGACCTAAGCGGAGATCATTACACACAGAGCACTGAAAATATCTCTCTGCCTGTTAAATCCCCCCCCCCCCCCCTGCTACGCCCTATCTGTCTGTCTGCTATCAATGTAATGCCTCTCACCTTGGAACATTCCTGTACATGTTGTATTTGTATTTGTATCTGCTTATCTTTGCTGCTGTAACACACTGAATTTCCCCATTGTGGGACTATTAAAGGACTATTATTATTATTATTATTATTATTAATTCAGAAAGGATAGGGTGTATGGCAACTGGAGAAACCCTTTAGGCTGGGGATCCCAAGTCACGAAAACGCAACGTTTTACATTACTTGCAAAGTGGATGGGATTCTGGCGTCAGAAACCTCTCTATTACACCAGTATACGCCAGTCCATGTCTCTAAGGTTGCCAAACCTAAGTTTATACCAATGTGGTCCCTACACCGAGATCTCAGGGACTGTCCTAGTATAGGCAGGCACTCTGACAGCACAGTACGGGGTCGCACTGCTTACATAGACTTCTATAGACTCCATGTCTATAGCAAATGTGTATGTGGAAAAACTGACAAAGGACAGACTGGAGTGACACTGGCCTGGACCATAAGTCTGCAGTATGTCAGGTCAGTAACATTAACCCATGGTACACCAAACACTATAACTTGGTGACACTGCTTGTTCCTGTGAATATTCCACACACTCGCACTGTACAGTATATAAATATCCGCTTGACTTTCCTTATGGCACAAACTGCGACATATAAGAAGCGCTAAAGAAAGGAAAAGGTCAAAAATATATTCAGACTGTTGGGAGAGAAAGAGCTTGTGCAGAGACATGAGCGCGCTGGATGAAGAGCGGCAGCTAGGTGGCGCCAAAATCTTACAGAAAGCTGGGGGAAAGTCATCAAAGGTAAATATGGTGCAAGAGGACAAAGGAGCAAACAAAAGCAAAGTGTCTCCTATTACCATCTGTAATTGTGGTCATTGTCAGCTGATTTACTGGGGACAAGGTGTGCGCCAAGAGAATAACACAATGGATAGAATACACGTCTAGATATTTATTAGATACTTTACATCCACAGTGAAATGATAGATGAGCTAGTATTGTAATAGATAGATAGATAAATATGGGATAGATAGATATGAGATAGATATGAGATAGATAGATAGATAAATAGATAGATATGGGATAGATAGATAGATATGAGATAGATAGATATGGGATAGATAGATAGATAGATAGATAGATAGATAGATAGATAGATAGGAGATAGATAGATAGGTAGATAGATAGATAGATAGATAGATAGATAGGTAGATAGATAGATATGAGATAGATAGATATGAGATAGATAGATAGATAGATAGATAGATAGATAGATAGAAGATAGATAGATAGATAGGGGATAGATAGATTGATAGATAGATAGATAGATAGATAGGAGATAGATAGATAGGAGATAGATAGATAGATAGATATGAGATAGATAGATAGATAGATAGATAGATAGATATGAGATAGATATGGGATAGATAGATAGATATGAGATAGATAGATATGAGATAGATAGATAGATAGATATGAGATAGATAGATAGATAGATAGATAGATAGATAGATAGATAGATAGACCCTGCAGTAACAAATCTTCCCCCAGCATCTTTTTGGCTTACCTATACATTACACTATTGCCCCATCACTGCTATTCTCCGCCTCTTTCACCCCTCAGTGCCCTCTAATAATATTATGTATATATAAGACAGGTGTGTAATATTTGGGGTCTCTCGGCTATCATGATGTGTAATAAAGAGTTCATGACACATTACAGCAGACCAATCTCCCCAGCAGCTCTAATGGGAATATTCTCATTCCGGTAAGACATGGCGGCATTCGTGTCTGGGTTTACAGGTCTTACTATACGGCCAGGATAACTATGAGCTTGGGTTTGGTTCTACCAAGGGCTGAACTGCAGTGTAAAGCATGGGGAAGAAATAGCAGCCTATAAATCAATTCTAAACCCGGAGGTAAACATCAGGGGTATGGCCGCTGCTGTGTAAGAGCTATGCCCTATATACCCTAGGCAGGGGAGTGGGGGTCTCTGGACACAGCCCCCCTCTAAGCATATCCTAAAAGTGGACTACATGAGAAATAGTTAAATAATACATACATTCCTTATAAGGTTTATTCTACATCAGCTGGACACATTCAATATTCCTTTATATAGATGTAGCAGAGCTGACTTTGTCACTTCCTGCTGACTATAAGGGAGCGTGCACACACTGCAGCTGGATGCAGTTAAAACTGCAACGGTGGTTTTTGATGCAGTTTCTTAAATCTACAGGTGAAACGTGTTAAGTAAGATGAAGGGCTTCACCACTACATGCAGTTTTCTTTCTATTGCAGTTTATGCATACGCCCTAACTATATGTTATGTATAGATTTATATGGAGCGGCAGGTGAACCTACTACATCAACCGAACCCAATGCTATAACATGACAAACTCCTCTCTGCTACGCCAGGGTAATGGCTGCTCCCTCCTCTTCGTGTCTCCTTTCCCTCTTGTTGCGCAGCCCTGTCATTTGGCCATTTTCCTGGAATGATAATCCAGTTTCATCCTTCCTTTCCCTGAATTACCTTAGTCACCAAGTGAGGTCCCTGCAATCACTCCCTGACGCCCGCCCCCTCCCCCTCCGACACTAGGGGGCGATATTGCTTCATGAATCCAGGCTTTCTACTAGGAGTGGTCGCTTCATAGCCAACCATGGCAGCTCTGCTTCATCTTGTCACTGTGCCTGCACACAATAGAAGACTTCCAGGGATCCTGGAGGAGTGTGTGAGATAGATAGATAGATAGATAGATAGATAGATAGATAGATAGATAGATAGATATGAGATAGATAGATAGATAGATAGATAGGGATAGATAGATAGATAGAGGACAGGCTTCTGTCCCTTTAAATATAATCTTGCTTTGTGGTTTTGCAGGGAGTCCATGGGGTGTTTTATGAATGAGGCTTGTAGTGACACACAGTCTGCCCTCCTCTACTCCATAACACTATAGTGTATGCCAATAAAGGGTTAATATGCTATATAGCTAACTATAGAAGAATGCCTATAACCACCCAGTTCTGTAATAATGCAGATTTTGGGTATATCTTATGCCTGTTCTGTCCTCCTCCATTACATGACACAGCTGCCAGTTTAACCCCTTGTTGCATGCCAGTATAGATAACTATAGATGACTGCATATCTACCACTGTGTACTGTCATAATACAGATCATGGCTATATATTACACAGGGTCTGTCTCTAATACTTGACACAGCTGCCAATTTAACCCCATGTCAATAAAGAGTTAATCGCCTTTGGAGTTACACTATAGACCTATATACCTATAATATGCACTGTATTAAACTGCAGCCTATGGGTATATATTATACACTGTCAGGATATACTAATATATTTGCACCATGCCTATATAGCAATCCTCTGGCAGGTATACAATACTAGAGTTGCATTATATTTCTGCCATAGGATTTATAGACATGCATGGTGCAAGCACAAAACCATGGAGATTATACCTTGTCTATCTACACTATATATCCATAATCTGCATTATTACAAGTTATTGCTCTGGAATCGCAGGTTATGTATGTATTATCCATGGCCAGGGTATAATAATATAGTATATGGGATTTTCTACTTGTACCCTACTTATATACCAAACCTATGCCAGGTATACACTACTACAGCTGCATTGTATAAACCTGTTACATTGAGTCAGGAAACAGTTAATGTTCCCTGCATCCACCCAAAGGGAAAGTGCTGGTGCAGGAAGTGTGAGCGCCCCCTAATGGCCGAGTTCCTGGAGGATGGGAGTAGTAGCTGCTCCTCTCTCTGCAGAGACCCCCAGCATTGTGTGTGCTAAGTGTGAATGCAGCACCTAGGGGGGGCTCTTGCCTGCAGTCAGACAATAAGTGGACACTCAGCCAAACCAGAGCCGGATCACTTCCAGTAATTCTGCATTACGTTTCCTAGGAACACAGTGGAGCTGCCTCATGAGCTCAGCCAGGCTGGGGACTACGACTCCGGCCATTCAGAGCCTGTGTCCAGTGTGCTGGGGGTACTACAGGGCTCAGCGGTACGCTCTCAGGGCTCTGCAGACGTTGCCCGGCAACAGCGGCCGCGGTTTAGAACGTCGAGCAGCCGCGCTGGATACAATGTTGCAGATTGCCCCACGTGACCCGCCGCCGCGTTCTATCCCGTCCTGATTCCCCCTCAGCCCCGGCCGCACACTGTCACCGACCCCAGACTGCTGGCCGGGATTAGCGCAGTGTGCAGTGTGGACCCGTGAGGGGTTAATAGTTACTACATTACAGCACACACACACAGGCACAGGCATTAGTCCCGCCCACGACGCCGCCCTACAGATTTGGCGCGAACACGGAGACCAGCAGGGGTATATATAGATCCGCTCCCTGCGCTGCAGCCAGACTTTGTGCTGTGGAGGCTGCGGCGGTAGCTTGGTCGGGATCTAGGGGGGAGGAGGAGGGCTTCCTTCTGGTTTGTGGATTATTACAAGTCTTCGGAATCGGACACGACTGGGATTGTGGCGTGGATTGCAGGGTAAGGAGCGCCCTGCTCTATTTTTCATCCGATGTGATCGCTCTGGATTGTGGCGATGTTGGGAGATGTCGGTGCTGTGGAGCTGTCACTGTATCTGCTCGTGTTGCAGCTGTGCACCTTCAGATGTGGGGGGCTCCTGTATGCCTCCAGCTGTCAGTAAGGGAGGGGGCTGCCTTTTTTTTGTGTATTAAGCTATGTGTCAGTGTTGGGGTGCTGTCATACGGGTCGGTGGTCACCCTTCCATGTAGCCCCTTGTCTGGTCACCAACCTATGTAGCACCCTGCCTAGACTCAGGGTGACCATGTAGCTGTCTGCCTAGACTCCAGTCTTGGGGTACTATAATCAGGGTGGGTGGTCACCCCATGTAGTCTTCTGCTTATATTCATTCTTGGGGTGCTATATATGGTGTGGGTGGTCACTTATCCCACTGCTTATAGTTAAGGGGCTTGTCCCTTTAAAGGGTGAGGAGCTGCTCGGAGTGCTTATAGTAAGAGGAGGGGGCTGTCATAGTGCAGGGGTCTGCTTAGGTGTTGTCATTGCAGAGTGAGGAGCTTGGTTGTCAGAGTGGCTGGTCTGGCGTTGGCACTGAGGGACTGTCTGGCTGTCAGTATGGCAGTCTGGACTGGCTGTCCTTCTCTACACCTCTTGCTAGTATGTGGTGGTGTGGGGCCGGTGTAGTATTGCGGGGCTGAACTCACCATGTGACCCCCTCCTCCGCCCTGCACAGCCGGCTTTTCCTGGAAGGTGCATGCCTGACACTCAGCCCTTTGTTCCCAGGCAAAGTTTGAGACTAATCTATCACTGCCCTGCGAGATGAGCTCTGAATACCTTTATATGGTGGGCTGACAGGTTGGGCTTTGTTACTACGTAGTGGTGTCAAGTCTTCAGGACTTCTTTCAAGGTTCCTTCCAGTCTAATCCCATTTTCTTCTTGCAGGTCACCACTAACGGAGTACAACATGCCTTTGAACTCTAACTACCAGAGCAGGAATTACGACCTGGACTATGACACTATGCAACCCGTCTTCTACTTTGACGAAGATGAAAATTTCTACCAACAGCAGTACGGCCGGCTGCAACCTCCAGCTCCCAGCGAGGACATCTGGAAGAAGTTTGAGCTGTTGCCCACCCCACCACGGTCTCCTAGCCGTAGATCTAGCCTGTCCAGCCTGTTTCCATCTACTGACCAGCTGGAGATGGTCACAGAGTTCCTGGGAGGGGACATGGTGAATCAAAGCTTCATCTGTGACCAGGATGACGAGACCTTTGTAAAGTCCATCATCATTCAGGACTGTATGTGGAGTGGCTTTTCGGCAGCAGCCAAGCTGGAGAAAGTGGTGTCGGAAAAGCTGGCATCTTACCAGGCTTCTAGGAAGGAGAGTTCTGTGGCCACCCAAAACCAGCAGCAAAGCCCACTGAAGTCTCCCACCTGCCAGGGGAACCTCAGCCCCATTGGAACCAGTAGGACCAGCAGTGGGTATCTACAGGATCCAAGTTCTGAATGCATAGACCCTTCAGTGGTCTTCCCTTACCCATTGAATGACAGCATTTCCAAAGTTGGCTCTCAATGCTTGGATCAGGAGCTCAATCTGGAAACGCCACCCATCAGCAGCAACGGCTGCAGCTCCGAATCTGGTGAGTACAGGTCTTGGCTGTTACTCTTACTGCATTAAAGGGTGCTTTTTTTTTGTATCCTTCATGCATTGACTGTCCCCGCTGTTGGGAGGGGTTCTTGTAGTGCTAGATATACCAGCTCTTTCACAGCTGTTGGAAGTTGTCGCTTTGTAGATCTGCAGCACTGCAGTAGTGGGTGGGGTTTTCAGTGAAAGTGGTTTGGGCAATGAATGATAGTTTAGGGCAGAGACGCGCCACGCTTTCTAAGAATGCTACGGACAATCACTTACCTACTGAGTTTGCCTTTTGTCATTTTTATCTTACGATGACTAGTTTTTTTGACCGCGTCTACTTGCAATGCTCAGCATTACTAACCTGTTTGCATTTCTATTCCAGAAGAGGAACAAGAGGATGAGGACGAAGAGGAGGAGGAGGATGATGAGGAGGAGGAAGAAATTGACGTTGTTACCGTAGAGAAAAGGGCTTCCAGGAAAAACGACTCCTACTCCCACCAGTCCAGACCTCACCACAGCCCTCTGGTCCTCAAGAGGTGTCATGTCCCTATCCATCAGCACAACTACGCGGCACCTCCTTCAACTAAAATGGACTATCCTTCCTCCAAAAGGGCAAAGCTCGAAAGCAACGGCAGAGTTCTCAAACAGATCAGCAACAACCGCAAGTGTTCGAGTCCCAGGTCGTCCGACAGCGAAGAGAACGACAAGAGGCGGACACACAATGTATTGGAGCGACAGAGGCGGAATGAACTCAAACTCAGTTTTTTTGCTCTCAGAGACCAGATACCTGAGGTAGCCAATAACGAAAAAGCCCCCAAAGTAGTTATCCTTAAAAAGGCGACAGAGTACGTCATCTCCATGCAGGAAGACGAGCGAAGGCTCCTGCGAGAGTGCGAACAGTTAAAACTCAAAAGAGAACAATTAAAACATAAACTCAAACAGCTCAAGAGCTCAGGTTTGTGAACTTTCTAGAAAAATCTAAGACTTTTTGAACTGTGACAGTCTATTTCAAGGTTGTCGTCTAGAGAAAAATCCTACAAGATCTTGTAGGCTATGGACAAATGCATGCAAAAGGATTGAGATAAAAAAAACTACACAACCTTGGCTTGGTCTTCGATAAAGATTTTGCCAGCACCTTAATACTGCCTCAATATATGAATGAGTATACGGGAATACAAAACTTTTTTTGTTTCTTGTTTGTTTGCTTGGGGAAGCAAATTTTTTTTGTTTTTACATATCTTTGTATTTAAAACCTTTATTTTTCTTATAAACAGATACCTGAAGTTTTGCTCTAAATAGCTTTAAGAAAAAAATTTATTCTATCGACGTTGCTGACGTGTAATAATATCCTTAACGAAATCTTTATAGAT
Source organism: Leptodactylus fallax (assembly GCA_947044405.1). Classification (NCBI taxonomy): domain Eukaryota; kingdom Metazoa; phylum Chordata; class Amphibia; order Anura; family Leptodactylidae; genus Leptodactylus; species Leptodactylus fallax. Next base: position 491,113 of record CAMRHE010000387.1, on the reverse strand, counting down.
GTAACCTGTATTAATATTCACTTCTAACAACTGGCAAAAAGAGGGGCAAAAAAGTTAACATCTGCTTGTTTACTGCCGTTATGCCTATAATTAAACTTTTTGGTTTTGTTTAATATTGAAATATTCTATTCTAAAAAAATTGTCATTTGGTTAATAGTTCTATTTGATCTGACGTTGCAAATTCTGAAGACCTGATGAAGGTGCTGACAAACATGTTTAGATGGGTGATGTCATGTAAAACCAACTTCCCGTCCTCTTCCAAGAGTCGCCCCCGAAAGTCTTGGGTGGCCTTCGAAGGGTGAAGGGAAATGGTTGACCATTAGGCTTGTTATCTATATTGATTCTCTTAATGATATTATAACATGCTGGTGGTCTGGAGAAAAAAATACTCATCAATGTCTTTCAAGGCTTGTTTGCTTAAATTAAACTATATATTGGGCTGCGCCCAGGTTGATATAGTAGCCTTTAACGTGGCAAGCTGTTTGGAATAAGCTTCAGAAAATAAAACAAAAAAATCAGTTTAAACATTACTTTTTTTTTCCTGTGGTTTTTGGTCACAAATGTGAAATATTTGGGGATGTTTAAAATCTAATGGGTGGAGCCTATTTAATATAGGGGGGGGGGGTAAATGAACATGGCCAAGATCTGTTCTGTTATGATGCAACATAAGTGAGTCTTATGAGCAGTCTTGGCACGTGTATAAGGTTCTCCAAGATGGTTTCCTTTCTACAACCTTGACCTACAAAGGATTGTCCAACACTTCACCTACTTCCTCCTACATGTCATGTCTTGTGAATGATGTTCCTAGGTCTGTAGATGACTTGTCTCCATCTTGTGGCGCTCGAGTTGTTGCAAAACTGTAACTTGTGCCAGTTCTCAAGGGCTTGCTGAGGTTTGTAATTTTGCAACAGCTGGAGGGCCAAAGGTTGGAGACTCTCTCGACCGTTGGGTCAGATTTATGGGTAGAGGTGATTGAAGACTAGGAAGTCATTGGCACCCAGTAGTACACATCTCAAGTGGTACAGAAGAACACAGATGGTCTGGAAGCTGATAAGATGTTGGTATCTTCCAAATACTAAGGGTCATACTATGGCTTTAACTTGTCTCCTACCTGGTGGATAGGGAATGTTATCTTGAGTACAATTCTCAGCCATCTCCTAATCCCACAGAACTTACCAGTGACTTGAAAGAAGCAGCGATCATGCAGAAGTGTAGACCCGGAGATTGTATTTCAGCTTTTCCAGGAATCCTAGAGATTTAGAGAGTGCTGCTCCACTCAAACTGGAGGGACTTGGAGACCCCCCATGCTCATAGGCTGAAGTCCCAGCCACTCGATCCCCACTGGTAAGTGTGTTGGGTTTTGTTTTTTTCTCCTGTGCATAAAGGTTGGTTTTAATATGTAGTATAACCCCTTTAAAAGGGGTTCCTGGGGACTTGCTGCTCAGGTTCTTTGTTGTACATCGGGATTTGAGGTGGTTTCCTACACTGGCTCCCTCCCAATAATTGGACCTGGTGTTGGAACCAGTCCCATATTCAACACAAACCTGTGCAATAAGTAGGAGTAGCCAGAAAACCCCTTCAGTTACTTTGGAAACCTCACCTTCTGCCTGGTATGCTATGTGCCGAGGGCAAACTGAATCGTGGCCCAGCTATGACCAATGGGCCATCTACATCACTGGTGAAATACGTCTACTACAAGGTCTTGCCCATTCTTCAAGTTGGGTGATGTGGTGTCATGTTCCATTCTCAAAGTTCAGTAAGTGGCTGCTCTTATCACTTCCAGGTCATCAGAGTTTACGTTTTTGGCACGGACTCAGACACTGCAGCATGAACTTGAGGTCCACTGTAATGTACAAAGACGCGATGAAATGATCAATGTCACTTCGCTGGTATATTGACTCTTACTCGTCGGGAGGTGAAAGGGGGAGGCGAGACAGGTGTCCTTGGAGCTCAGCGAATGCAGTCTTGTGTCCAATGGCGGGCCGGGTTGACTTCACCAATGGTCTGTTTGTGATGGTGCAGCTGTTGTTGAAGGGGGGTGACCATCAACAGCTGGTGGTCACATCATGTAACAAGCATGTCATGAGAAGACTGGTGGCAGGTGTGAACTGGAGAAGCCCAACTGTGTGATAAAGCTGTCAGAGGGGTAAGTAAGGGTGTCATTGTTCTGAGACCCCCCTCGTCCCCCGCTGCGAAAATGAAGTACAGTATGGCTAAGACCTCTATACTGGTGTATACTGTATATCCAGTCATGTCCTAGGAAATGTACTTTGTGTGAGGTTGACAAATTTCCACCATGTTCTGTGCACCGATTAGTCCCTGCGCCCAGTTGATTCCAGACTGATTTCATACAAAGTCAATGAACCCATCAATACCAGTTTAGTTGGAGAACCCAAAAGAAAGATAAACCTAAGCAGGAAGAACCTACAAAGTCCATGCAGATGTTGGCGTGATAATGTGTTAGCCACAAATACTTGCACACTTTACAATGAACCCCACTAAAAAGTTGCAAAAAAAGCTTCTAAAAGCATCTACCCAGCTAGTGCCTGTTAGTAATAGGAGGTGTAATTTGCCCCTCTTCCTCACACTCCATGTAGTTGAGAAGATAGATCAGACTTTTGTGGTTTCCTTCAGCATTTTTGTAGATCCTTTCTGTGCGGACTTGAAATCCACATCGATAAGTGGACGGACTCTTATTGAAGTGGAAACTATGTTGGGTCACCACATTCGGTGTAGCCTCATGAAACAGGACTAATCCATGTATGGATCGACAGCAAAAAATTTATCTGTCCAGAAATTCCATTGCGTGAACATAGCCTGAAGCAGTGGCATGGATTATATTTTTAGGGTCTACGCCTTTGTGTGCTATTAACTAGTGAGGTTGCTCTTAAAAACCACTTTGGGTTTACTCTGAGGAATTTGGAGCTGATATTGAGGGTCTGTTTATGGAGAGGATTTTGAGGTGGAAGACCACTTCGACTTTCTCTCCAAATTCCACCATGTGAATGGTTGCCTTCTATCTCTACAAGATCTTACGGTCATATTGAGGTGTTACTATGGGCTCATATTGTGCCAGAAGTTTTTTTTTTCTCAAAAATTCTTCAAGACAATTTTTTTTTTTTGCCATGGCCCATCTTGTATTCTATCATCTATAGAGGAGAACGTGGTGTCATGGAGGCACACAAAGAATTATGGTCCCATAGGACCTCTCTGTGCTGCTTTAGAGGGTCCGTTAACCCTTAGCTAATATTTTTGGCTAGTTTTTTTTACGACACGGTGAAGATTTTTTTCCCTCCTGTAAGGAGCGCCCCTCGCTACATTCCAGGAATACTAAAAAAAAAAGACAGCAATGCATTTTTAAAAAGGGAGCATCTACATTTGTGCGGCAGCCAAAGTAAAGCACTGTACGTTACATCATCACTGAGCTCGCCGAATGTCTGGCTTTATCTTTTTTACCCAAAAATAGCTGCCCGGGTCTGTGTGTGCTATGGAAGGCTTTGGGCAATGGCTGCTGAAGAGCATTGGTATAATTGGGTGTCTTCTGGGCAGATTAGATGTGAATGGAGAGGATATCGCGTCCTCAGGTCTTTTTGAACAGCTGGTGAGAATGAAATCCTAGGAATGTCGTGTTATCACAATCAAATTTGTTATTTCAACACTTAAAATATCACATTACTGAGCGAGGGCCTGCAGCGGGGCAGCCATCAGGGGCAGGGCCTGCGGTGGGGCAGCCGTGCAGGGGGGCAGGTCTCATTTTTGATTAAGCAGCTATGACAGTCCAGCAGCTGATGTTTGGAGAAGCTAGGGACGGCTGTCTGGCTCCTGCGTAACGCGGTATGCTGTGAAATCTAGGAAACAGCTGGACGCTTTAGGAAATACCAATCCTCTGGGATTCCACCAGGTTTGCTTCCAAATACATCGTAGGTCAGATTTTTCCCGGTCGATGGATTGTATGATATGGGTGACCATACAGTCATGGCCAAAAGTTTTGAGAATGACACAAATATTCTATTTTCACATGATCTGCTGCCCTCTGGTTTTTATGTGTGTTTGTCAGATGTTTTTATCACATACAGAAATAGAATTGCATTCATATTATGAGTAACAGAAGCTTATATTGACAGTTAGAATGAGTTAATGCAGCAAGTCAATATTTGCAGTGTTGACCCTTCTTCTTCAGGACCTCTGCAATTCTCCCTGGCATGCTCTCAATCAACTTCTGGACCAAATCCTGACTGATAGCAGTCCATTCTTGCAGAATCAATGCTTTAATTTTGTCTGAATTTGTTGGTTTTTGTTTGTCCACCCGTCTCTTGATGATTGACCACAAGTTCTCAATGGGATTAAGATCTGGGGAGTTTCCAGGCCATGGACCCAAAATCTCTATGTTTTGTTCCCTGAGCCATTTAGTTATCACCTTTGCTTTATGGCAAGGTGCTCCATCATGCTGGAAAAGGCATTGTTGAGCGCCAAACTGCTCTTGGACGGTTGGGAGAAGTTGCTCTTGGAGGACATTCTGGTACCATTCTTTATTCATGGCTGTGTTCTTAGGCAAGACTGTGAGAGAGCCGATTCCCTTGGCTGAGAAGCAACCCCACACATGAATGGTTTCAGGATGCTTTACAGTTGGCATGAGACAAGACTGGTGGTAGCGCTCACCTCTTCTTCTCCGAATAAGCTGTTTTCCAGATGTTCCAAACAATCGAAAAGGGGATTCATCAGAGAAAATGACTTTCCCCCAGTCCTCAGCAGTCCACTCCCTGTACCTTTTGCAGAATATCAGTCTGTCCCTGATGTTTTTTCTGGAGAGAAGTGGCTTCTTTGCTGCCCTCCTTGAGACCAGGCCTTGCTCCAAGAGTCTCCGCCTCACAGTGCGTGCAGATGCACTCACACCTGCCTGCTGCCATTCCTCAGCAAGCTCTGCACTGCTGGTAGCCCGATCCCGCAGCTGAAACACTTTTAAGAGACGGTCCTGCCGCTTGCTGGTCTTTCTTGGGCGCCCTGGAGCCTTTTTGGCACCAATGGAACCTCTCTCCTTGAAGTTCTTGATGATGCGATAGATTGTTGACTGAGGTGCAATCTTTCTAGCTGCAATACTCTTCCCAGTTAGGCCATTTTTGTGCAGTGCAATGATGACTGCACGTGTTTCTTTAGCGATAACCATGGTTAACAGAAGAGAAACAATGATGGCAAGCACCAGCCTCCTTTTAAAGTGTCCAGTGGTGTCATTCTTACTTAATCATGACAGATTGATGTCCAGCCCTGTCCTCATCAACACCCACACCTGTGTTAATGGAGCAATCACTGAAACGATGTTAGGTGGTCCTTTTAAGGCAGGGCTGCAATGAAGTTGAAATGTGTTTTGGGGGATAAAGTTCATTTTCTAGGCAAATATTGACTTTGCAAGTAATTGCTGTTAAGCTGATCACTCTTTATAACATTCTGGAGTATATGCAAATTGCCATTAGAAAAACTGAAGCAGTAGACTTTGTAAAAATTAATATTTGTATCATTCTCAAAACTTTTGGCCATGACTGTACATTGAAATTAGATGTAGATTAAGGCCACACATAGCAAAAAAACGCTGCAGAAAACAATGCAGCAGAAACGCTTATGGTTTTCACATTTTTGCCTCCGCTTCATATATGGGGAAAACGCAGAATTACCTCAGATAAAATGGACAGGCGGTGTATTTGTCTGCAATGCTTGGATGAGATTAAATAAAATTATTCACTTCTTCGGACCATAAAAGTGCAACAGACAAAAATACTGCATTACTGCACTGTGTGGCCTCAGCTTTAGAGACTGAGCTGGTGTATCTAAGCATTTCATGTGTGATACTGACTGATGTCACAGTACAGAGAGAATAAACACAGTGATGTCACAGTACAGGGATAATACACACAGTGATGTCACAGTACAGGAATAATACACACAGTGATGTCACAGTACAGAGGTAATACACACAGTGATGTCACAGTACAGAGATAATACACACAGTGATGTCACAGTACAGGAATAATACACACAGTGATGTCACAGTACAGAGATAATACACACAGTGATGTCACAGTACAGGGATAATACACACAGTGCAGGGATAATACACACAGTGATGTCACAGTACAGAGAGAATAAACAGTGATGTCACACTACAGAGATAATACACACAGTGATGTCACAGTACAGAGATAATACACGCAGTGATGTCACAGTACAGAGATAATACACACAGTGATGTCACACTACAGAGATAATACACGCAGTGATGTCACAGTACAGGGATAATATACACAGTGATGTCACACTACAGAGATAATACACGCAGTGATGTCACAATACAGGGATAATATACACAGTGATGTCACAGTACAGGGATAATACACACAGTGATGTCGCAGTACAGAGATAATACACACAGTGATGTCACAGTATAGGGATAATACACACAGTGATGTCGCAGTACAGAGATAATATACACAGTGATGTCACAGTACAGAGATAATATACACAGTGATGTCACAGTACAGGGATAATATATACAGTGATGTCACAGTACAGGGGTAATAAACACAGTGATGTCACAGTACAGGGATAATACACATAGTGATGTCACAGGGCAGAGATAATGCACACAGTGATGTCACAGTACAGGGATAATACACACAGTGATGTCACAGTACAGGGATAATATACACAGTGATGTCACAGTACAGGGATAATACACACAGTGATGTCACAGTACAGGGATAATATACACAGTGATGTCACAGTACAGAGATAATACACACAGTGATGTCACAGTACAGAGATAATACACACAGTGATGTCACAGTACAGAGATAATACACACAGTGATGTCACAGTACAGGGATAATACACACAGTGATGTCACAGTACAGTATAATAAACAGTGATGTCACAGTACAGGTTAATGCACTAATGTAACAGCACATGACTAATGTAAAAAGTAATGCTATATATATCAGTGGTTGCCTAATATATGTGTCATTGATATGGGGGAAGGAGGAGTGAGCACCTGAAGGACACTGCTAAAGCTGATCATCTCTTTCCTAGGAAATGCTCAGTTGGAGGGGTCTGTCTGTGCTATAGAAAATGCAGAGTTTGGGTATTGGTTTCATGTCAGTGTACAGTGCCAACCCCACCTGTTCCAAAATAGTCCAGACCAGAAAACTAAACCAAATTCAGTATCAAATTCAATTTATTATAATTGGCTTCTTTAAACTTTTGCCATCCTAGGAATTTATTTATGCTGTCCCTTTAAGGCTTGTTTAGACAAGTGTCTGCCGAATCTGCGCCTGTCACATTCCAGACACAATGCAAAGTGAACAAACCATTGTTGTGCATACAGTGGGATCACTGAACCTGCAGCCTGGGTCCTCATGACCTGGGGATGCCCATACAGGGTCTCACTTCTCACCCCACAAGCTCCCTACCAGAGGGGACCCCTTGTGATCACCATAATGTCATGCTCCAAAGTGGACAACCCCTATAAAGTCACTGATATTTCACGGAGTGCCTGGAATATTGTGGCCTGCCGTGGTCCACTGGGGCAGGGTCAGTTTTAGGGATGGCAAAGTGTCCAGTTGCCAAGGGTCTATATTTTCTTAGGGTTTACCGGAGAAAGGAACAACCAGAATAAAGTAAAACCACCCGGGATTATATAATGGTGTGTAAAGGTTTGTTATGAATTGTAGTATTTTGCGGGAACTATATGGTAGTATTATGTGGAGTCTCTAATGGAGTGTAATTTGGATAATTTTGGATATTATATGGGCATTATAATGTGGCAGTGTTATCTATATGGGATCTATTCTGAAAACCTTTCAATTGAGTATTTTCTAATATTACTTATTACATGGGCACTATATAGCAGTGTTATGTGGGAACTATATGGCAGTATTATGTGAAGTCTTTAACGATATTATTTGAATATTACAAGGGTACTATATAGTAGTATTATGTGTGATCTATATGTGAATTCTTTAAGGGAGTATTTAGATGTTATTTATTATATGAGCTCTATATTGTAGTATTATGTGGGAACTAGATGGGAGGATTATGTGGATTCTGTAAGGGAGTATTATTTAGATATTATTTATTATAAGGGCTCTATATTGTAGTATTATGTTGGAACTTTATAGATGCATTATGTGGGAACCATATGGCAACATTATATGGACTCTTTAAGGGAGTATTATTGACATATTATCTGTTACAGGAACACCATATAGTAGTTTTATGTGGCAACTATAATGCAGTATTATTTGGTTATTATAATACACATGGGCACTATATTGTAGTATGTGGGAACCTTATGGCAGTATTATTTGGATATTACATATTGCATGGGCTGTATATAGTATTGGAAGTATATGGTAGTTTTTAGCAAACTCTTTAAGGGGATATTTTTTGGATGTGCCATATTAAACAAGGAACTATATGGTAGTATTATCTTGGCACTCTATGGCAGTATCATGTGAGCTGAAAAACTGTCAGAAAATGGCAAAAAAAAGGCCCTTCTTTTCTTCTTGCCTAATTCTCTGCACCTGGATCTTAGAAAATGTGTCGGTAGGGATTTTACTTCCAAAAGAGCGACATATGGGCGACCTGCACCAGCCATAATAAATCTCCCCCTTGTAGGTTACACGGTTATACTTCCCAGCAGTTACCGCATTTAGGGCGTGATCTTTCCGACTACAGGCACAGACAGGACTGTACTAGTAACTTGGCGTGGAAGCTTACAGCCCACACGCATGATCTGGCTTTGTGTAAAGTTTGGTGGAGCTGAGCATATGCTTTACATGATAATCACTGAGGGTTTACCCGGCAATCTCCCCATAGATCAGACGGCCTCCAGTATCTGTGACCATCTAATGTCTGTCACAGCCTCCGGAGGAAAGACTGAACAAAGGATACCCTTGTATATTGCAATGCTAAGCAGCTTTTTACTGCCAACTGGTGCAGAAAATGCACTGCCCTAGCAAAAGGCTGGTTTTCAGCCTCAGCACATTGTCACTATGCAGCGGTGGATATGTATTAATCTATGGGGGACGTGGGTCACGAATTCTCTATATACATGATCTTCAAAGAGGCAATGGGTGCCTTTCATCTGGGTTACCCAATAGTCAGCCACAAAAGAAGCTGAACGAACGTTGAGTACTAAAAACTAGTAGATAGATAGACAGACAGATAGATAGAGACAAGATTACCTTTGACTAGATAGACAAAAAGGTTACATTGATAAGCAGGGGCCCAGCTATGGTTCAGCCCATTCCCTTGGCTACTAGGTGGTAAGAACCAGTGCAGGACTTTCCTCTACAGAAAATCTTAATTACAAAGTCTGAAAAAATTGCACTTTTTTTTTTGCTCAAATCGGACTTTTGCACAAAAATTTGCAAAAAAATTTTTTTACTTTTGCGCTGCCATCGCCACTTTCCTGAAAGGCATCAATAGTCCTTGTCGCAAATAATCCCTGAAGTCTACACCAGCTACAAAATGGCCCCAGTGCAGGGGATATGAAGGCACTGAAAATGACAGTCTTCATAAATCTGCCCCTGTATTTTTAGGGATGTTTGGGCACACACATGCAAGTTTGGCGTGGCCAAGTTAGGCGACTGACCACTCTCTGCTGTTGGTTTATCTCCCTTCAAGATAAAAGAATGGGCATGTTTAAATTCAACATGAGGGATCCTTCAGAGTCAGGAGACCCCCCCATACATGTTAGATGATGGGTTTGGTCAATGTTCATCTGCATGTGTATGTGCCACCCATAGGGGTATAGCTAAAGGGGTGCAGAGGGGCTACCTCCGGGCTTTGTAGCCTCAGAGGGGCCAAGGGCCTCTCTACTGTATATGAAGACACCAGTATTATAGAGAGAACATGGTAAGTGGGGGCCGCATTACAGATTTGGATTGGGGTGCACGTCTCTGATGTGCCATGTGTATGGGCAGCTGTAGAGAAAGGGACTCCAATTAAGGGCAACCAGTAAAGTATACAGAGCTGCAGTATAAAGAATGGGGGGTAGAACAGAGTGGAACGCCTGAGTCTAGGACAGGGGGTGGATTTCAGATTACGTCAAACATCAATAGACAATGCAGCCAAGATATAGTCACTGATGAAACCCTTAAAAACAGCAGGTGACTCAAGGCCCTATCACACGGGCCGTTGCCGAAAAGGACAAGTCCCGACTGATGATCGATCAGCACTCGTATACATCGGCCTGGACATTTATCACCTATCCACAGGCCACCGAGTTTTGGTAGAGTCTACTAATTGTCTTCATGTAATTAGTTCTCCATGTTCTTGGGTGTTAATTACTTTAATTAATAACTAATGGAGCTAGTAATTAGCTTTATGAAGATGTCAGCAGAGAACCATTTCTGATTAAGTAATTTCTGGTTGTATTTATGGATATCAGGGAGTTGACGCCTGTATAAATTGATTTGCCTTGAAATGTTTGGGCTGTTGCTTAGCAACACAGGGCATGACTAGCGGGTGACAACAGGCTCTTGTGGAGGTTGATTATTGTCACTCATATTATGGCTGTCTGTGTTGCCCATAGCAACCAATCACAAGGCAGCTTTCACGTTTCGAGAGTGGAATACCAAATAAAAGCTGTGCTGTGATTGATTGCTATGGAAGACCATTTTGCTTTCCGACAGTTTTCATAAATCTGACCCACTAGCCAGATATTTTGGTAAAAAGTATTCTCACCCCACTCCCCACTAGTCTTTGCTACCATGGAGTACAAGCGGGGCCTGGAATGTAACAATGGAGGGGTGAGAGTGGATAAGGGTCTGTTGCTTACCAACAAAAACATGGCCACCAAAGAATAACTTGAAGTTACTAGTCTCCTATGAAAAATTTGTAACTGGGCCCCCACCTAAGGCCCCATGCACATGCCATGTAGTTGTGGTCAGGTTCGTAGAAAACAGAACAAGCGGCACTTGGATGACTTTCTTTTGCAGCCCATGTTTTTTATGGACCCTATGAATAGAATAGACCAATGAAGCCACAAATACGCACAGGAATTGGACCTGCTCCATATTTTGCGGCTCAGTCCTATGACCCAAACACAGATCTGTAAAAATACGGATGTCAATATGGGGCCATAAAAATGAAAGGGACTGTATTACGAGTCCATAATAACTGATAGCACACGGACCAAAAATTATGGTTGTTGTATGGTTGCTCATGAGGGCTGTTTCGGCCTTTCCGGTACAAGGGCCTTTGGTGACTGCCACCATCCATAGCTATACCCAGTTTGTGCAGGCCGATTCTGGGTCTCCAGACAATTTTGGAAGTTGATCCTTGTCACATATTCTGACCAGATGTTCTAGTAATGTGTATTGTACTCTTCAGTGCGTCCAATCTTATCTGCTAGTCAAGATGGCAGCCAAAATGGTCCCATGGACGAGGGGTGATGGCGAGTAATGGGTTGACAGTATGTTATTTGTAGTGTATTAACTATGCATGGATGTCCAAAAATAAAGGCCATATCCAAAAGTCTGTAGAATAGATCATTTGGTTACTTTAGCCAATTTTTTTTTTTTTAAGTTTTTGAAAAATGTGAGCAATTCCAAGGATTTTACATCCACTCCTTTGGTTGGTTGATGATTTGGATCTATGAACTTTTGTGTATCTCTTGGATCGATGAGATGGAATATGTAGATACTGTGTTGTGACCCTGGAGTTTGGTCACCACTTTTATTATAGCTCTTCTCAGTAGGAGACTTGAAGTCACCAAGTTTGTGCTTCTTTAGGCGACCACAGGGGGCAAATCCATTAGGACAAAAAAGAACAGCAGGGAGGCAACAAAGACCAACACTTCACAATACACCTAAGGTTCTCCAAACAATCCACTCTACAGCCATTAGTGAAGGTTTAGAGGCCATGCTGAGACTTCTGCTACAACCAAAGAGTCAAAGCCTTTAGGTTCCCCTAATTAATTCAGTCCAATCTTTTTGAATCCAAATAAAGCCCCCAATTTTTTGTGTGACTTTCTATTGTTTGAACCCAATTGTCGGTACCCGATAGATTATTGCCCATATCTAACAATTCTCATTGTACAATTGCACAATTGACCCAGCCAAGCATGCATATCCATATCAATGTGGAAAGGTGAATAGCCCCTCTAGCAGTGACTTATCTATTGTGTTCTTGCGTGTTCTTCTGTGTCTGACCTCTTGGATTGAGGAATAGTTGTTGGCTGAATGGTGGTTGTCAGAAGCATAACTTGAAGCTTGTGGGCCTAAATAAAAAATCTGTAATGGGACCCCCTACCGACCTTGGGCCATTCAGAATAGAATTATATTTTATATGGCAGAGGGACATTTTGGGCCCTCTCAGGGTCAAGGGCCTGGTAGCGACTGCTACTGCTCTATCCATTATAGCTTTCACTTTGATGGTTGTCGGGCTATCAGCTAAATTATGGCTAAATTAAAGTTGTCAGGATCTGTCTGTGATGTATTGTATAGGAGGGACTTTTAAAGTGGCTATATAGATAGATGAATGTCATAGAAACCTGTTTCCCAACTGCACCCCAACAATAGATGTGACAGAAAAGAAGGGTCAGTCATGTTGAATATTAACATGGCTAAACTTTGTGTCCTCAAGGAAGATAAGTCACCAAGAGAAGTGTCTCAAGACCAAGGCAAACGTACATGTGTATGGTGGGTAAGAAGGAATAGCTGTTGTCTAAAAAGGCCATCAACAGAAATCCAACTAAAGTGTAGACCAGATCCACTTCAGGTTCTCATCACCCATGGTCATACATGGTCCACCTGGACAAGGCCAGCTCCTCATCTGCTTAATGATTCTACACCACCCTGAACAAGTCCAGTCATGGATGATACGTAGGGCCGGACCTGGGTAGACCTTGAGGCACCAGGTGCATTGAAAAATTAGCGTGCATGATCACCCATGATGGCCAACAACTTATTTCTATCTGCTAAATCTGTGATGTGCCAAATTAGACCTAAACTACATGTATATAGCATGGGTGGCTGATCATTTGGCACTCTCTGACTTATTCTGACCCCCTAATTGGTCCATTTAGCCTATTGTATTGTTGTGGAAACATTTTGGACCAAGGGCCACAGACAAATCGACAATGATCATTATCTTACGTCTACGGCTAACCTTAGGAGTGGGTCATTAACTTGAGTAATTTCTCTTACTTATTCAGCCAAGTTAATTTTTTTTATTTTGGTCCATTTTTTAGGTCCAAACAAAAAAAAAAACAAAAAGAAAAAAAGCTAAAATTCTATAGCAATCATTGTAAATTCTTGACAAAATGTAGCGTATTGGGTAATGTGATGTAGGCATAAAGAGTACAAAGCCTGCAGTTGCATCCAACCCATTGCTCTAAAATGGACCCAAAGCCCCTCTACCCCATAGATGAACACCATAGTTGCAAATTGTATTTTCCATTTGGTGTTCCAATGTACAAATTTTCCATTGGAGCTCAGAAATTTCGAGCTACTCCCTTGACCAGACACCAACTTAAAAAGGTGTTAATCAGATATCCTGTGACTTAAATATATTAGCAACCCAGGCCCTACATGTGAAGTGGACATTGTAATATCACTGAGTGTCTACTCCACCTCCAACATGCTTAGCACTACACAAAGATACCGACTTAAAAGCTTTGAGCTCTGGGGAATTGTTAAGAGCATTAGAGCTCATTAATAAGATAGTACTAAGATATGTGAGGGCTGCTTGGTCATTAGGACAACTAAGGAGGGGGGGGGATGACTTTTGGGAATAGCTCACATACAGCAGAATTACAATAGGATGGCAATAAACATTGACAAAGCCATTAGGAATCCGGAAGAGTAGAAGATGCAAGCATCCTCATATGTTATACTGGCCAAATAAAGATTTATAGGGGTCATAGTATCGAATTTCAACGCACAAGTGTCCAAAATAATTGCTAGCAAATGTCTATAAATCCAAAAACACTCATAATCGAAAAGGTAAATATGCATAAATTTGCCTGTGGAATTTTATTCCCATTGTGTATCTTATATGGATTGGACAATCCATGATAATAATATAATGAAGACTAAGAAAATTGTAAAACATTTCAAATATATTTTTGGGGAAACCAAAATGGCAAAAATGACCGGTTCTCCACTATGTGTGCATAAAATATGGAGACAAAGGTTAACTACTGGTTGAAGTGAATCTGTACAGCAACTGGGGTGGGGGTAAAATAAAAAAAAGAAGTGATACTTATCTAAACCCATGTCCTTGGTTCTGGAGCTGTGTCTCCCGTTCCCACTGGTCCATGGACTGCCAGACTGTGAAGAAGGTCGGGTGACTACTGTGGTCAATCACTGGCCTCGACTTAGCAATGACGCCACTGGTACCGAACTTGGCCGAGGCCAATGATTGGCCACAGTGGTCACTTGACAGTTTGCACTTCCAGCCCCAGCAGTCCATGGACCGGAGAGAACCAAAGATGTTCCATCTGAACTGAGGACCAGGAGTCGGTGAGTATGATTTGATTTTTTTATTTTTCCCCAGTCCCAGTCGCCAGTGAAATTTTAATTTACCCAAGCAACCCCTTTAATAGCATGCCTAAAATTGATCATTACAAGTAGCCTGAGATATACGCGTATGGGGCCATTTCACCCTGTGGTCCACTAACACGTGTCCTCTTATTCATACTTCCCAACTCTCCCAAAGGCTCTGTGAGACTCCCGAAAAAAGGGATGACCTCCTAGACACCTAGAAAAAGAGGCAAAACTCCTGCATTACCGGGGAAGCAGTCACTTTTGTATGCTGGTCACATCAGAAAAGGATGGGATGGCCAGCACATTTAGGGCCCACGTCACAAGGAAGAGGGCGGCGTGATGCTCGCGCTGTTCTCCTGAACCACCCTGGCCATATGTTGGCAAGTATGCTCTTATTCCTATAAAATACACCACCCATTACCAGAATTCCAACGTCTTAGTTATTATGACAGTCCTTTGAAGAGATTTGGGAAGTTTAGGGCATCAAAATGTTCACTGTCATCCCCTCATGTGACTTTGCGAACTCATTCTCATATAGAAACAACAACACAAGACATAAGGGTGAAAACACAACTCTACGTAACGCAAAGTTCACAGTCAACATCTTATTACGTAAGTGTCAACAGAAGACACCAAAACGAGGGCCAAAGTCAACACAAGAAGAACTTCGGGTTTTCCATGGCCTGTATTTCCACATTAGGCTGTACGAGTAGAATAATGAGCCCATAGTTGTGTGTTAGTGATGAATCTTTAATGCGGGAGTCTTTTGTCAGCCTCTGTTAGGAGGACAGGAACATCCAGATACAATAAGGCCTGGAGATGACAAATGTGTTGATATTCCTAATTATGTGGGCTCAATGGGTCACTGTGTCAGTCAGGGAGCTCCATTTGTGTAATAAAGCCTTCTTCAGAGGACAACAAAAGGCCAGTGAATCATGACCTCCAATCTGGGATTCACATCTCACTACATCCTTTAACTCTGCTATTCCAGGTTCGTTTTGCTAAAGGCAACACTCACCATGGATTGCTTTATCAGTTTCCTCAGTGAGAGAGTCCATTCAAGCAGCTCCACCACGCTAGGTATATAGTATCAGCGTATATTTTACTATTGCAAAAAGTATGTACATCTATAGCAGTGGACTCCATCTCCATCCAGTATAGCTTCTGTTCTTACCAGGTTCATTGGTAATGGAATAAATTATACACATAGAAGCTTAGAGTTGGGTTATTCACGTTGGCCAAATGGCTGCTGGTAAGCAACTGTGTCTTCTGTGATTGATACCCGAAAATCTCTTTGGAATGGGAAACCCCAGGGTACACTTGCACATGCATTTAATTTCTTGAACAACAAGCTGGGCTAGTCATTCCACGAATATTCGCGAGGTTCACCCGCCAGTTTTGTTTTGACCCAAACCTGAAATGCTATTATTATAATACCCTGGGGTCTCTTCAGAGTATTATAAGGCCCAGGAGAGGTAAAATAATAAACACTGATACTCACCTTCCCCCACACCTCTCCTGGGCTCACCTCGCAGTGTTCAGCGATGCTTCACTGATGTTTTTGGTCCTAATTTTGCCTCTTTTGGTCCTATTTTTGGTCCTATTTTAGCCTCTTCTAAAAATACTTGAGTTACTTCCAAACCCCCGCCTTGTGACCTCTGAGGTCTGTAATTGGGCTTCAACAGTCACGCTTGGTGCGACGACATTGTGATGCTTCTATCCGGCAGGGCGCTGATGTCACCCAATAGACCAGAAGAAGGCTTAAGACACCCCTGTAGGTACGCAGGACATCGCAATGGAGTCCAGGAAAGGTAAAAGTAGGAGAGTATCAGTGTTTATTAGTTTTCCGCACCTCCTCTGGGCCCCTGCTTAATATATTCTAGGGTTTGAAGAGTACACAGAGTATAATAATGGGGAAGGCAAACCTTCGAATATGACTCCTGGTGGATTCTGGGTGACACTTAGACAGAAGCCAGGAGCTACAAGATTCCATTAATTCCTGATCTTTTCATGATAGTGGGTCGGAAAAATGTTACACTGAACCATGTTACGGTGAACATTCTCAGAATTTTAATAAACATGGACTCTGGAATGTATCTTGTGCTCTCCGACTACTATACCCACAATGCCATGGGGGAAGGGATGGTGTCCTTTTCGAAGTTTCCTTTATTGGACATATTGGTTAATTGGAAGACGACCCTGTATCATGACTATCGTCACCCCATTTCGGTGAGAATAAATAATAGCGTTCCCTTTATGTACGGAAATTATTTCCAGCTGTGTTTATTCTGCGTGACGGTTCTAATTTGCATGCCTCATAACAATGAGTAACCCTAGACAATGCCGAAACCTGTTTCTAGGTAATCTTTATTAGCTTTTTGAAAAACACTCTCCATCTTCCTCCCCGGTCTGGAAGCGAACGCAGCAGCTCCCTGATGCTGCCCTACTTTCACTTAACAGACGGCAGGTTGCACAAGACTTTCCAAAGTTTTCACACGCAGGGATAGCCGGATTCAAGCAATTATAAACATGTTTGTCTGTACACGTCCTGAATATACGTTCCAGCAAATTACAGTCTAGAGATAATTGGCTTGAAGCATTGTCATGTGGAGCCGTTGTGGCTACGTTAACTATGTACAGGATCCAAGGATTTTGACGCTTTCGGCTGCCTAATAACTTGTACAACTGGTACAACCCTCGGAAGGATGCCATCATGGTTTCCATGTGTCGGTTGCTAGAAATGAAGAGAGCTTAGAGTCACAGTTACATGGAATACATAAATTCAATAAATCAAAAGGTCTTAAATATTTGGCCACATTTTGGAGTTTAAAAGTATTTTTGGAATAAAGCAGGAGGGATTCCGTATATGTAACCAAACTGTATAGGCTAAAGCCAGGAGCCAAATCCATTCCACCAATTTGAGGTGTCCACTAATGGACAGCAAGCAGCCTACAATTTTAGAAAAACATTTTTCTAATGTTTTTGGCCGGTTTAAATTATGTGTCTTCCCTGATCCAATATCTTATGTTCCAGTGTTGTCGGGATTGCAGGGCAGGGTCTGTAGGCTAAGCTGTATCTATGGCCATACACATTAGATAGCTGTCAGCTGTTCCTCCCAAGCCCCAATGCACATGCATGCTTGGCAGGGATTGGGCAGGTTCAAATCTAAATGTTGGGGGAAAGTTGCACAATCCCCTTGCACATTAGATGGTATGCTAGTTGCGCCTGAATCGGCAGGTTTGGCCAACATTTATCTAATGTGTATTGCTACCTTTTGGAGTGTGACCTATGTGGTTGGATCACTCAACACTACTGAAAGAGATACCACCAACCCTGATGGCCTGAGCACCTGAGCTTACAATACCCTTCCCACCCTTGGGATCCAGCTACATCCATGGGTGTGATATTTGAGTAACTTATGGCAATGTTTATTGGGCACTATATGGTAGCGTTATTTGTCAACCGAATCACTGTATTATTTGGGTAAGGACATCCAAGTTGACCATACACTTTAGATACCTATCGTTCTAATGCTTGTTGGGCCAACATCTATCTTTCCCTACTACTCCACACACATGCACCCTAGGCTCAGCTGAGCATGCATGCATTTCTCAGTAGACTGAGGCTTAGTAAGAGGTGGCCAGGCTTATTTTATCTTCCCTAAGAACAAAACTATTGGGCATGGTAAAATTCAAGGTACCCCATCCTACTCCCTCTGATATCTCCCATTGGGGTACATTGGATGGATTACTGGTACAGCCAAAATCAGCTGGTTGGGTCAACATTTATCTAATGTGTATGGCCATCTTAAAGGGATTATTAATTGATGACCTATCCTGGGGTCCGACACCCAGGACTCCCACGCGTCAGCTGCTTGAAGCAGCCTGAGCACCACATCTACTTTATAGGCCATGTGATGTTGCGTTCATTGGTCACAAGACCTGTTCGCATCTCAATCCTATAATTCAAGTGTATGGGTCACACACAGCCACTATACAATATACACCACTGTGCTTGCTAAGGCTGAGTTCACACTTGTGGCAGCACTCCAGAACCCACCCTAAGTAGTGAAGAGTCTGCAGCACCTCTTCAGATAGCAGACCCCTGACAATGGTCAATTGATGACCTTTCCTAAAGATAGATCATCAAATATTAACCCTGGAAAACTCCTTTAGATCTGTCCATGGTATGCGTCCCTATAGAGCACCAGCCACTAATATCTCGGCTCTCGCACCAAATTTTTTACAAAGTTGTAGAAGATTTAAAGTTCAGACCGTAGAAGTCCTTTAAGTCTCGGATTATGGAAAAGTGGAGCAGAACAACGGCTCATGAATCATTTAATCTTAAGCAATTACTTGAAAATCCATTTCTCATATATGGTAGCGAAGCCTTTTAATTGAAGGGATCAATGGCGGGTGTAACAATTACAGCAGGATCTTATCGCCTCAGGCACAACATACCTACAAGTGAATAATGTTAATGAGGTTAACACATTGAAATTCAGGGACAACAATCACCAGAGAGTAATGTGACATACAGGACCCCGGCATTTAGCAGCTTCTTCTAAACATTGCTTTTTTACCTCTTTGTTTCTGTATTAATGGACCCACAATAAGCCGGTGTCAGAATCCACAGAATAGAGATCCAGGAGGAACAAGAAACTTGGGATCATAAGACATGTCATCTCATAGATTGATAACGTTTATTGATATTATATGTTATTTTTGTATCTACTTATTTTTTTTTTTTTTTTTTTTTAGATGATAGCTTCTAGTGGTTCCCAATGCTATGTGAGCATTTATGGCCCATTTTACTTTTGAAGGTGTCCTGAGATGAAGATAGACTTTAGGTTTTCCATGGCTAACCCTAATAATTTAGACAAAATTTTGACAAAATTTGCCAAAGAGCAAATGGGAATGACTAATGGCCTTACTGACATCGGGGAACCAAGATGTCCAACTTGTCCCTAAAAGTGTCAAGGGGACTAGCTATATATCTCTTTGAATTTGCTTAAGGTTTTGGAGATGTAACTTGAAGCTCCACTACAAAATTTGGGTTCAGCAGCTATAGATATGACCCGGTGAAGTTCATGTGTCTAGATGACTTGGAGATGACCATTTGGCTACCAGCAATAACTCGCTTTGGCCAACTTAACCCAGTCAGTGATGTTAAGAGGACTTGTGCCATACTCAGTCCCACTGACATTGGGGGACTAAGATGTTCAACTTGTCCAAGCAGATCAAAAGTTGGACTGGCTGTGTATCTCTTTACTTCCCTCTATTGAATTAACTTGAGATTCTAGAGATGTAACTTGAAGCTCCATTACAAAATTTGGGCCCACCAGCTATAGCTACGCCCATGTGAAGTCCATATGTCTGGACGAGTTGGAGATGACCATTTGGCTACCAGCCATTACAAATTTATGGCCAACTTTACCCAGATAGCTATGTTTGTGTTACACTCAGTTTCTAAGGATTCAAGGTGCCACAGATGCTATGTTATGGCCCTTGATTGAACAAAGCCCTATATTGAACATTATCTGCCCTTTTGAGAGTCGACAGGTCATTGCCTCCTGCAAAATCAACACAATCACCTCCTGAAGTACTATATACTTCTAACGGATCCTTCCTCATCCTGTCCTAATTCTCCTAACCCCAACATAATTGCAGCACTTATTTTGCCACATATAGTCCTCTTCTTAATAATATAATTACATGAATGATTAGGTCACTTTCCCTTAACAAAATCAGCACACTGCTCTGAAACACTCTGCTTCAGGGAAAACCTCCCCCCCCCCCCACTATCGCAGTTTGTGCCACATTATTATCCTTACCACCACTGTCATAGGTTGCCCCATTCTCACTAATAATCACAGAAATGAAGAGGTCACTGCCTCACACAAGATCAACACACTGCATATTCTGTTGTCAAATTCCAAAAATCTGAGACATTTGTTTCCCATCTTCACCACATAACAGGGCAAGGGTATGCTTTGTTCAAGGGTTGGTGTGTCAAACGTTATGGCTCCTGGTCATGGTTTATTTTGCCACCAGAAGCTTACTGTATTCGAAGTGCACGTGTAATGTAGCATCTTTGCCACAAAATTTGCTCAAGTCGGAGCTCAGGGTGAATGGTAGTTTAGCATCTGACCAGGAGATGTTGACTCTTTCATACACCAAAAGCTGTATGCAATTTTTTCAAAAATTTCTTGATGTTCCAAAATTTTGCAGATTTTTTGTGGTTGTCAAGTCATACACAATTGCTTTTGCATAATTGTGGTCAACCCATGGAGGCTGCAGCGTATCAATGGCTCGTGTCTGCCAGGACTACACAACATTAACATCTTTCTTATCTATCAGAAATTAAACATTTGCTCTGGTAAGTTTTACATCAACACTCGCACACATAAACATTGTCTTTTATGTCTGTGTTTATCAGGTTCCCAGCTGGAAACTCAGGACAAGCCTAGGACTGGGAGTCAAAAACTTATCAGCAATCTCCAACTGCATTCCTTTCCCCCATAAATTTTGTTAAGGTATATTTTCCCTGGTTGTCAGAGAAAGACCTGGCCCAGGCATTTGGATCCAAACTTCATTCATGGCAGAAGCTGAACATTGAGTCAGGAACAACCCCAAGATCAGCATGGGTTCAATATAATTTTTTACAATTTCGGAGCAACAGTTAATATAGGTCTAGGGTGTATATAAGTGGTAAGGGAAAACATTCTATATGGGGCCTTGTTCTGGTGTTCGATCCACCTCAACAACCAGAGTTGGTATGGCCAACCAAAGTACCAATGCACCGTTCAATGGATCCAAGATTTGGCCCCATGGATCCAGCAGAAGACAACCACAATTGGAGCTGACTTTGGAGCCTAGTAATTGCCACTAGGATCCATCATAGGGTATTTGCTCATCTTCTCCATAGATAGGAGGTGGCTCTTAGAATACTCCCCTCTGGTGGGTGTAAGGAAACCCAGGTTAATGCTGTACCTACCCCCAGACAGAAGAGACCATATTCCTCCTTTCTCATTCGTTATGGGTCATATGGCCTTCAAACTTAAGGGGTCGTATGGCCTTCAGACTTGATGACCTATTCTTATGGTAGGTCCTCAGTTGAAGAATGGAAGGGTCGGACACCCGGGCCCTCCACCCATCAGCTGTTTTAAGAGACCACAGTGCTGTGACCTCTTCATGCAAAACTAAGCACTGCACTATAGATTTTACAGTGGCTTTACTTGGTATCGTTGCTCATCACCATTCACTTGAAAGGGACTGAGCTGCGAATAGGCCACTGATGAACGTGACGTCTGTGAAGTGTGAACGGTGGTCTTGAAGAAAGTTGTAAAGTTGCTGTCTGTGTTCCCTTCAGGATTAACCCTCCCCTCACACCTTCTTATGGTATGTAAAGTTGTGCAATATGCTTTGTGACTTTTCTAAGCCAAAAAACCGGTGCAATTTTATTGATTCCCAAATTCTTCCCAGATAGTTTGATAGGTACAAGGATGAAAATTTCCGTATGTAAACTGACCAGACTTTTTACATGTCGTTTCTGTCCGGTTATCGGGGGTGTTTGCTGATCTCATCTCTGTCTGCTCCTGTTCACACTGACTAAAGGAATTTAACTGTAGGTTGTAAGAGCCAGGCAGCACCAAGGAATGCACAGATGGATAACTAGATAGGACTTCTCCACCACAGCCTGATTATTCAAGATGGCAACCCCCTCTGCCTTCCCTCCTTACTGATTATCTTGTCCCAATGATAAGATTTTATCAATCAGTAAATCTGATGGGTGGGGGAGTCGGCCATGCGGACCCCTGGGGTTTTATAATATGGTCTCAGACTAGAATATTCAGATTTGACCAGATAGACAACACACAAAAATGTGCGGAACTATGTATGCTAGGTTATGTAACGTAAGACACACCTTGAAGTTCTTGAGGCCCAATATAGGCCTATCACCTGCCAGACACTATTTATAATACTGATATCATCCTCCGGACTCCTATTACTACAACCCTACAAAAAATTTAGCAGTTCCATAAATATCTAAAATTTTGCTGGTTGCCCTTGGAAACAGACAACAATATTAGCTCCACCACGTTGTCAGACACGTGACCTAACAGTCTAGCTCTTGCTATATGAGCTCCCACAATGCATTGCTCTCTTGTGGGTGCTGTTTGTGTAGTCAGGAAAAAAGTTGCATAAGGAAGGCTTTAATCCTGGCAGTTAACCCCTTAACTGATACGATCAAACAACAACTTAAATGTATATACTTAATTTAAAGCAGCAATGAACAGGTTAAAAAAAAACATTTAGGGATTATGAGATTTTTTTCATGCAGCCCCAAATTTACTAAAAATAAAAAGACTGATTTTTGAAAACCCCAAAATGGTAGAAATCGAAAGTATAAAATATCCCACCAAAAAAAAAAAAAAAACTTCATTCAGCCACAAAAAGTTCTACAATCCAGAAGGCCGAGATGAAAAAATAAAATCAGCCTAAATATGGCCTGGCCCTTAAAGGGTTAAATCGGTAGATTAAGAGCATATTAATGGGATACTGGGCACCATATGGTGGTATTATGCTACCTCTTTAAGATAGCATTAATACAATATTGGGTACCATATGGTGGTTTTTTATGCTGTCTCTTTAAGGGAGTATTATTAGGATACTAGGCATCATATAGCGGTTTTATGCTGGTTCTTTAAGGGAGTATTATTAGGATACTAGGCATCATATAGCGGTTTTATGCTGGTTCTTTAATGGAGTAATATTAGGATACTGGGCACCATATGGCAGTTTTATGCTTATCCTTTAAGGGAGTATTATTAGAATACTGGGCACCATATGGTGGTATTATGCAACCTCTTTAAGATAGCATTAATAAAATATTGGATACCATATGGTGGTTTTTATGCTGTCTCTTTAAAGGAGTATTATTAGGGTTCTGAGCACCATATGGTGGATTTATGCTGGTTGTTTATTAGGATACTTGGCACCATATGGTGGTTTTATGCTGGTTGTTTATTAGGATACTGAGCACCATATGGTGGTTTTATGCTGCTTCTTTAAGGGAGAACTATAATGATACTGGGCACCATATGGTGGTTTTATGCTGCTTCTTTAAGGGAGAATTATTAGGATACTGGGCAGCATATGGCAGTATTCTTCTGATTCTTTAATTGTTATTAGAATACTGGGCACTGGCAGTTTTATGTTGGTTCATTAGTGAAGTATTATTAGGATATTGGGCACCATATGGTGGTTTTATGTTGGTTCATTAATGAAGTAATATTAGGATACTGGACACAATATGGTGATTTTATGCTGGTTCTTTAAGGGAATATTATTAGGATACTGGGCATCATATCGCGGTTTTATGTTAGTTCTTTAAGGGAGTATTATTAGGAGACTGAGTACCATATGGCGGTATTCTGCACAATTATGTTATGAAAAAAAAAGCCTAAAAAACATGGCACTTATGGGAGTGGGGGCTCTCATTTGTTATCTGAGTCCCATATTCTATAATGCATGAGCACTAGTGCTAAGGGATGTTGCAATTGGACTTTTTGTATCTGCCACATTGTGATAAATTTAATGCAATCTGTCTGTAGTCCGCAGCGGGGTGCGGTTTGTCTATGCCACCATGGCACAGGTCAGGTCTCCATCTACTAGCTCGACCTCTCAGTGTCCTTGGAACATTATAGAGAGACTTGCACCTACGTAAGCAGACTAAGAGTCTGGTTGGTCACCCTTCAGATGTTTGCATTCTTGGAAGCCATTACACCGATCAATGAACGCCACTTGGATTGTATTCAATAAACTAACCCTTGCATTCCCGGGAAGGATGTCATTACTCGGCTCTGTGTACAGAGGTCGTGGAAAGGCAGTAGATGGTCTTGTTTATATCTTGGGTTGTAAGAAGTGCAGAGGCTGTGGAAGATGTCATACCATTTATGGGACCACTTGAAGGATGAAACAGAGCAGAGATGGCTGAGCTCCTCCGATCTCTCCATCAAGTGTTCTCGCCAGCGTAATGCACTCCAGCAAATATAGAAAAGGCTGCCAAGAACACTTCAGCTTCCTCTGATAGCTCCTGATTGTACCCTTCTGCCTCCACCGGGTCCTTTAAAAGCACTAAAAATAATAATTTGTAAATAAGTGTCGCTTGTAGGAGGACGATGATGCAATAGGGTCACTTTAAAGTGAAAACACCGAGCACTTGCTAATGAGCCTGAAGTAGCTGGAGACATGCTAGATCAGAAATTGAACTATCTCAGATGAATAATTTAGCAATTTTTTTCCGCTAATATAGGAATATGGGCTGAAAAGTGTTGCCTGTTTCATATTTCTCTTAAAGGGACTGGTCCCTATTAAAAGGGAGTTTCTCAGGCCCAAAGCACCTTAAAAACTAATGATAGTGGCATGTAGGGGCTGCTAGGAGGAGCAGAAATATACCTTTGTAGCCACAAACCGATGAAGCAATGCAGAGATAATTGTCTTTTTATAGATATGCAAATCAGCTGGCAAAGTGCACTGGGGGTGGGGCCTGATATACAGATGCAAGTGCCCTAGCTCTCATCTGGAATTGCTACCCCTTTATCTGCAATTGACATTTTCAGCCTCTAACTGTGCTGCGTCTCTCTGTAGGCAAAGCTGGCAAATTTAGCCCTCCCCCATTGCACTTGCAGGCTGATTTGCATATCAAATAAAGATGAGTATCTCTTTGTGACCACAAGGGTATGTTTCTGCTTCTACATGGCACTACATGACTCCCTTTCACCAGCTTCATCTGGTTTCACTTCCTCCAACTCCAGGGCTCTCCTTGGTGATGTCATGCACCCAGGGTCACCACTGAGGCCTGTGATTGGCCCTCAGTGGTGACATGGGCATGCACTCAGTGTGCCCATGTGACCACTGGTGGCCCAATCACAGGCCTCAGCAATGACCCTGGGTGCATGCCGTCACCAGGAGAGTGTTGGACGCCGCAAGGAGGCCCAAACAGAAGGTGAATATGAATTTTTTTTTTTTTTTTAAATTTCTGTCACGTCTCCTGAAGAGGCCCCAGAGTATAATATGGCGGCCATTTTAGTTCGCCAGAGACAAATCTCCATCTGTTCGGTTTTGTAAAAAACTTCTGGAGAACTTTCATTATGGAATATTCTGATGTAATTACACAGACTTGTAGGCTGAGGAGATGACCAAGAGATCAGCCTTTGCCAGAGGTTAACAGGTCTGGAGAACTTTCATTTAGGGAACATGTGGTAATCACTTAGACTTGTAGGCTGAGAAGATGACCAGTAGATCAGCCTTTACCAGAGGTAAACAGATCTGAAGGAAAAACTTCTGGAGAACTTTAATCTAGGGAGCATGTGGTAATAGCACAGGCTTGTAGGCTGAGGAGATGACCAGGAGATCAAATTGTTGTAGAGATTAACAGGTCTAGAAGAAAAACCTTTGGAGAACTTTCATTTAGGGAACATGTGGTAATCATACAGGCTTGTAGGCTGAGGAGATGACCAGGAGATCAAATTGTAGTAGAGATTAACAGGTCTAGAAGAAAAACCTCTGGAGAACTTTCATTTAGGGAACATGTGGTAATAGCACAGGCTTGTAGGCAGAGAAGGTGGCCAGAAGATCAAACTGTAGCAAAGACTGACAGGTCTAGAAGAAAAAGCTCTGGAAAACTTTCATTTAGGGAACACGTGGTAATCGCACAGGCTTGTAGGCTGAGAAGATGACCAGGAGATCAGACTGTAGCAGAAACTGACAGGTTTGTCACCACCAGACTTTACTGAATAAAGACTAAGTCTAACACATTGCTGACTACGGAATATTTATTCCAGCGCACGCGGATTCTGTTTCCCACCCCCCATTTCTCGTAAACATTAGTCGCAAGCCGCATTCAGCAATCCTGTAATTATATGTAACATTTTGTGACATTGCTGTGAGATGTACGAGATTCTATTGTACGGCAATCAGTCACCGTACATCACCCTGACATATAATTATACAGGGTGCTGTGGGAAGAAAACATAAACTCAATTTCCTATGACCTCGAAGTTACTTCTGGTTGTCAAGTTCACAGACGGTGAGTATGCGACGCATGCCGCAGTCTGGAGAGGGCTCCGTATAATTACATTTTAATTGGTTCTTTGATAGTTTTCTTTCTCGTACCTGATATACAGACCTGCTATGGGAGAGAAGGAAATTTTCGTAGTTTTTATGGTAGCTCAGAAACTATAACAGTCCACCCAAAGATTAATTTTATATTAAAGCAAAACTCCACCCATAGCGCTAGTTTATGATAGAAAACTGCATGAATAGCAATTACCTAAGGTGATGTCACAACTAACTGTATATGCCATAGAGGCAGAAAAGGCGGCTGCCATGGGGCCCTTAGGGAGGAGGCCAAACCCTGGCATTGTGTTAACAAGCAAATGGTCAGGGCATTGTCCCAAGGGTCGGTGAGGGAGAGTCAAATGCAAGGCCCTTCTTACTCCTCCTCCTTGGCAGGTATCGGAGAAAAGCCAGAGTACCCCCATACACAGTAGATGGTCCAGCAAAATTAGTGGGGACACCCGCAGTATTTTAATGTATATGGCCACCTTAAAGGGAATGTGTTACCAAAAATGTTCTACTCTTAAACCAAGTTTTTATGTTAAACATATTTAAGAATTTTTGATACTTTTTTATTTTCCATGTCACTATATTTTAAAAAAGTACATTCTTCAATTTTCACTCTGAACTCTAAGCCTAATAACAGACTGACACTTGCCAATTCTGTAGGGGTTTTCTTTACAGCAGTCACCTCATTTACATCGGAGACATAATTACAATAGGAGATAACACCTCTATAGATAACACCACTGAGCCATCATTACATCACTACTGACAATAGATGATGTCACAGCTTATCTCCTTCCCCTCCCTGCACAGAGCATGCCTAGAATATTCTCCCATAGACCTCAATGAGTCGATCCTAGTCTATTGCTGCCTATGGTCATGACCATGCTGTAAAGCATATCACTAAATGCTGTTAACAGAGCAGAAGAGAAGCTTAGGCAAGATGGCCGCCCCCATAATCATGTATAGAAAATAGGGTCAGTGATTCTTTTTGGCTTCCTGAAGGCCATCCCTTTAAAGAACACAATACAATCAGCCTCTTTCCAGATTGGAATGGCTGATACCAGGGAACAATGCACGAACATAGCAACTAAAGAGATAATAGACAATGTAATTCAGTGGAAAATTTCAATGAATTTAGATTAGATGGGGAAAGTAACTATTGGGTGCCATAGAAAAATGTGAAATGAGACCTCACCTAGCCATGACCATCTCCAGCCTTGAATTAGGTGAGGACATCAGAAGCTTACAATGATATCTGCCTCTACTAGTCAATTGTGTCATATCAAGAGATGTCCTCAACTCCCATCGTCCACCCAGAATGGAGGTGTTCCACCATGGTTTCTGGACCCAATAATACCTGCTATTTCTGGTACCCTGATAGTTACTGTCATAGCCAGGTAGTTTTGTAAGCAATGCTTTTATGGTGTTTTACATGGGGCTGTCTCATCAAGGCAAATGCACCAAAAACCCATACACTTTGGTGGATCTCCCACTCAGGACCCACTCTATGAACCAGCCCAGTTTGGCAGACTTAGGTCATCCACATGGACAGATGTGACTGGCCACCATGTAGTACTAAATTTCTATTTGTGGCCAAACCAAATTTTCCACAGGGAGGCCCTTTAAGACATTACAGCACCGTCACCAACTCCAACTTTTTGCATCCTTTGATAGACTCGTCTCCACCGATTCCAACACAGTTGGAATTGTTTTCTCTATCCCTTACCATTCCTGAGCCATCCAACCTGTTGTTTTCAGCTCTCAATATGACAATAAGGCTGTCTACTGTTAGGTGGACAGTCCTGGGCTGAAGCATATAGTCTAGGACTGCCCACCTGACAGTAGAGAGCCAAATTAGCATATTGAGTGCCGAAACTAACAGCACCGATTGCTGGTTAACGGTGGGGACTTGAGAAAAATTCCAACTGTGCTGGAATTAGTGGAGGGGCATCTATTGAACGTTCCGAAGAGTTGGAGTTTGTGTTGGTGGTGAAAGGTCCTCTTCAAGTGCCATCCCATTTTACTTTTCTTGACCATTTTTGCAAATATCTACCCACTTAATATACCAGGAAGAAACTGACAGGCCTCAAGACTGTGGTTTGTACCACCGAGGCATTATGACACTACGGACAGTGCAGCAGGAGGCCGGAGGTCAGGAAACACCCGGTTTCCTTACACAAGTACCGGACCCAAGGAATAGAACACACGTCCTATGTTTACATGATGTAAAAGCCAGAGGTTCCTTATCCTAACTGCTCGATTTCTCAAGTCTCGAGTCTTCCTGGCAGTGCTGAGACTTTTCATTTATGTCTTATTATGTTTAAGATTACTTCTTTATATGATGCAAGAAACCAGAAACAGATGTTCTGGATCTGCAGCTGACCGTCTCCGGGAAAGTGCTGGTTATCTTACCTGAGGCTTTATCTTGTGTTTTTGCTATTTTTATTTATTTAGATTCTTGTACCCTACGGAGTCTAGCACAAAAACAACCTCCTGGCAAAACTTCTCCAAGAAAGGCTTCAACCAACACAATACAATCCACACCTGCATCTGCTTCAAATATCCCAATATTTCAATGAACAAATAGGTAGTGTTAAAGGAGTAGATGCAATTTTTGGTGGAGTCATCACTGTATTGGCTATTATGACTGGACCAAGGTTGGTAGAGGCACCTGGTCAAAAAAAAAGTGGTGGGGATTCCGTCCATTTACAGTTCATTAAATACATGGCCATGTCGCGTTGGCATCAAACCTTTCTCAGCCCATTGCAGTGAGTAGGAATGGTGGGTTTGGAATGCTCTTATGGTGGTCCCAACAACAACAATATTGGCAATTTTTGGTGATGCCACCACTGTGTTAGCTGTTATGACTGGTCCAAGGTTGGTAGAGGCTTCTCGGCACAAAATGTGGTGAGGGATCATAAATGCATGGCCAAGTTATGTTGGCATCAATCCTTTCTCAGAACTGACTGCAGTGAGGAGGAATGGGTGGGAACTTGGACCTGCCTTCTAGTGGTTGGTAGGGTTCCCAGCAGAGGGACCCCCAGCAATTTTATAAAAATTGGTTTCACATGACTATGATCAGGAAGAGAAATGTGGTCTGTGTGTTGGCATCATTGCCCTGAACATCATCTGATCATGGCTCATATGAACAGGACTCCCACCATAAAACTCATCTATGATGCTGGGAGTCCTTCCCCATGGGACTATTGTCTTATATTGTAAGGTCAGGCCAGGAGATGTGGCCATCATACAGACTATAGTGCTTGGCCCCCTTATGGTCAAATGAAACTGGCTTTATAGGCAAAATTTTACTTTTTCTTGCCCTTCCCATTTGTGGTGTCCATCTACTGTGCCTTCTTCTCATTTTGCCCATTTAAGACCTTGAGACCCTGAAGAAAAATTAAGAGGGTTTGACATATTTCTAGAATTACAATAAGGGACACACTCACAGTTAGTCTTGTGGGCACCTTGTTGCATAAATGCAGTACCCGTGACTACATGGCCTCAGGAAATGAGACGAGGGTAAGCCTAGTCCAACTGTCATTGACTCTGATTGGGTCATATGGCCTCACGGCAACCCTTTTTTGTAGAAATAGCCAAGCCTCTCTGGTGCCCACTTAATAATAACTACTGTCCAACCAGCACAAAAAATTACCAACCAGCAAGAAAATTGCTAGTTATATTCTGGTTTTATTGCCACAGCTGGGGGCTAGAAGATGGTATTCATTAGCATATGACACTACCAAGTGTCAACTTGCCACTGGAAAACGGGTTAGACAGGGTTATAATGCCAACAGTTGCTCCTTTTGTGTACCAAAAAGTACTAAAAATTGTGGCTGACCAAGTAGATAAGTTATGTCTTCAATAAAAGGCAGTTTTTCACAGGTTCAAGCCTATATTTTTGGCCATAAGGGATCAGTAATATAGTGGTTGCCAGGAGTGGAGTGAAGTTCTACCTAGTTGGTTATCTCCAGGATCCATGAGCTCATGCATAACCCAATATTTTATGATTATTTATCAGAGACAAAATAATGAGCCAAGTGACGTTCAAAGGGTCGCTTTCACCAAGACTGAAGAAACTTTTAGAGCTGAAGTGGGTAACTACTGTCTCAGAGGGTAACATATGGAATGAGTAGCTATAGAGGGTGTAGGTAGCAGTAACACCTGGACACTGGACCCACCAGTATTATAGATGACACAAGTTAGGTGAGGGCCTAAAAGCTTCAAGTTAGGCCTTTGACCAGGGGCGTAACTATCGGGGTAGCAGTGGTAGCGGCTGCCACAGGGCCCGGAACATTACGGGGCCCAGAGCCCTGTGGCAGTCGCTACCGCGAACCCCACAAACACTGCTATCATTATACTCCGGGGTCTTTTGAGACCCCGGAGTATAACGATTGGGGGCCCAGGGGAGGTGAGCGAACATAAAAAACACTGTAACTCACCTCTCCGCCGCTCCGCAGGCTTCTGCCTGTTTGGTGACGTTCCAGACGTCCGCCGACGTCATTATACGTCGCGACGCTGGCCTGGATCGCGCGAGATCCGGTCCAACATTGAAGATGGCCGAAGTAGCGCACGGGAGTGCACCGGAGCGAGGAAGAGGTAAGTTGCAGTGTTTTCTATGTTTCTATCTTCCCCTGGGTCTCCGATCATTATACTCTGGGGTCTGAAAAGACCCCAGAGTATAATAATTGTTCATGGGTGGTCCACAATGGGGCATAATACTGTGTGCAGGGGTCACTATGGGGCAAACTACTGTGTGCAGGGGCCACTATGGGGCAAACTACTGTGTGTCGGGGCCACTATGGGGCAAACTACTGTGTGCAGGGGCCACTATGGGGCATAATATTGTGTGCAGGGGGCACTATGCTGCATAATACCGTGTCCAGGGGCCACTATGGGGCATAATACCGTGTGCAGGGGCCACTATGGGGCATAATACCGTGTGCAGGGGCCACTATGGGACATAATACCGTGTGCAGAGGCCACTATGGGACATAGTACCGTGTGCAGGGGCCACTATGGGGCATAATAGTGTGCACAGGAATGCGGTTTGTGTGTGTGGGGGGTTGGGGGCAGCGGTTTGGGGGGGGGCCATGTGAAATGTTCGCCTTGGGGCCCAGCCATTCCTAGTTACGCCACTGCCTTTGAGTATATGGAGACTCTCATCCTTTTTATGTTTTTGCTTGCCCATGGTTGAGTGGTCTTCAAGTGAACTTCTTCGACTCTCTTCATTGTCTTTGGCTCTTGCTTATGAGGAATCCATCATGGGAGTAGACCAATCTTGTCTGAACCTTACCCAAAAATTTGTGATGTGAAGTTTCTCAAGCAAGTGATCACTGATGTCTTAAAATATCCTGTAGACTCTTAGATTTGCCTGACTGGCTCCCGATTTCTGGATCTTGGTTTATCCCCGGACATGAGAGTGTTTTCACGCTTCCATGAACTTGTGTCATTAATGATTGCAGGCTTTTTTGAGAATCTGACATGTTGGACTTCGGAATCTAACACCATGTCAGAACGCCTCTGCCGGCTAGTGAGTCACCCAGTGATGACGGCCTATTTTAGGTCACAATGCTAATGGTCTTAAAACTGTACTAACTCACTTTGAGTCTACAAGGTTCCCAATATGTCCAATTCTGGAATACAATGTTGTGATAAGTGTGATATTGTCCAATTTTTTTTCTTTTTATTGTCCAAAAAGATGATTATCTGTTACTATACTACAAGTTATATGGCGGTGTTTGTGGCCTGCTGGATCCATAGATGGAATGAACATTGATCTTCATGGGTGGTGCTGTAGGTTGCAACTAGCCATAGAGAAAATATCACACTAGAAAATGTTTAGAATTTTCAGAAATATCTTTGAGATAACTGTTTATTCCCAATAACAGTGCAAAAGAATGTCACCAATGAGAGCTAACTACAGTAACCCCATAACCAGGGCCATCTTTAAAGGGGTTGTCCCAGCATTAAACCTCTTGTTCATTGTGAAGATCATGAATGATCCAGTGAAGAATTATGACATTTACCTATATAGTATGACTCCACCTGGTGTTCAAAGAATATAACAATTTGTATGTCCACCTACTGAGCTTAGTAATGGTGGTCACACATGCTTAATCAATATCCCCAAAATCAGGTCTCTACCTACTGATCCTTGGTTCATTGCAGGGCAAACCAATGCATGGTCGTCTTCTTGCAGGGAAAGTTAGAAGGGACTATATTGTCACTTGGACATTGCAGGGACCTGGACATTGTATGGAGCTGCTATTTGAGCACAGTATGTTGGTATTATTTCAGGACTTTACAGGCATTGCGTGGCACTGCTGCTTATGCATGCATAGTATAGGTTGGCGACAGTATTAGCAGTAGTATTGGAGTGTTATATGGCCAACATATGGCAGTGTTATTTGGGAACCATACTGTATAACTGGACATTGTTTAGTGTGACTATTTGTGCATTTTTTTACTATACCAGACAGGGGGAGTTTTCAAGAACCAGCTGCAGTGCCCCCATAGTAGTGCTATCTATATACCTCTATGAGTGCCAGCCATAGGGGTGGAATTATAAACCTCTCCGTCCTACTTGGAGAATCACCTGCACCCTAGGTGGTTACCTCTTTTGGTAGCCTCTTCCCTGGTCTGATCCTTACGCTGGAGACAACCTGGTTGATGATCTTACCAATGTTTCCCAGTACTTTCCCCAAATTCTTTTCTGCCTCTTCTATTTTTGAATGTTTTTGAAAATTTGCGTCATTTTCACCAATGGGAAAAAGTTTTGCAAATTGAGACTTTTTGTAATAGTAGCCGACCATTAACAAGATCCTTATGACACAGTGGAAGCAGAACATTTTACAGCTTCTGCTCTTATCTAGGTATCCTCAGAGTGTGCGCAACAGCCAAGGTTGTCTAAATATGGAAAATAAAGAGGCCGCGGGCGCTGCGGCACTTCAAGGTAATTCTTATATATAAATAAATACAGATGAAAGATTGGGTCATGTTCACAGAGGAGGGCAAAATGACCTGTATTTTCCTGGCAACTTCTTTTCGGTTAGTTGTTTAGTACTAACGAATTAATTAGCGCGGTTAACCTCTCTCGCTCTGGAATTCTACTAATTATGTTAATGGATTTTATACTGTGGCATATACTTCACATTCACTTTTTGGGTGATATGCTATGCTGTACAAAAAGTTTTAAAAAAAATCCCCCCGCCACATAGGGGTGTATATACAGTACAGACCAAAAGTTTGGACACACCTTCTCATTCCAAGACTTTTCTGTATTTTCATGACTATAAAAATTGTAGATTCACACTGAAAGCATCAAAACTATGAATTAACACATGTGGAATTATATACTTAACAAAAAAGTGTGAAACAACTGAAAATATGTCTTATATTCTAGATTCTTCAAAGTAGCCACCTTTTGCTTTGATTACTGCTTTGCACACTCTTGGCATTCTCTTGATGAGCTTCAAGAGGTAGTCACCTGAAATGGTTTTCACTTCACAGGTGTGCCCTGTCAGGTTTAATAAGTGGGATTTCTTGCCTTATAAATGGGGTTGGGACCATCAGTTGTGTTGTTCAGAAGTCAGGTGGATACACAGCTGATAGTCCTACTGAATGGAGTGTTAGAATTTGTATTATGGCAAGAACAAAGCAGCTAAGTCAAGAAAAACGAGTGGCCATCATTACTTTAAGAAATGAAGGTCAGTCAGTCCGAAAAATTGGGAAAACTTTGAAAGTGTCCCCAAGTACAGTGGCGAAAACCATCAAGCGCTACAAAGAAACTGGCTCACATGAGGACCGCCCCAGGAAAGGAAGACCAAGAGTCACCTCTGCTGCGGAGGATAAGTTCATCCGAGTCACCAGCCTCAAAAATCGCAGGTTAACAGCAGCTCAGATTAGAGACCAGGTCAATGCCACACAGAGTTCTAGCAGCAGACACATCTCTACAACAACTGTTAAGAGGAGACTGTGTGCAGCAGGCCTTCATGGTAAAATAGCTGCTAGGAAACCACTGCTAAGGACAGGGAACAAGCACAAGAGACTTGTTTGGGCTAAAGAACACAAGGAATGGACATTAGACCTGTGGAAATCTGTGCTTTTGTCTGATGAGTCCAAATTTGAGATCTTTGGTTCCAACCACCGTGTCTTTGTGCGACGCAGAAAAGGTGGACGAATGGACCCTACATGCCTGGTTCCCACCGTGAAGCATGGAGGAGGAGGTGTGATGGTGTGGGGGTGCTTTGCTGGTGACACTGTTGGGGATTTATTAAAAATTGAAGGAATACTGAACCAGCATGGTTACCACAGCATCTTGCAGCGGCATGCTATTCCATCCGGTTTGTGTTTAGTTGGACCATCATTTTTTTTTTCAACAGGACAATGACCCCAAACACACCTCCAGACTGTGTAAGGGCTATTTGACCAAGAAGGAGAGTGATGGGGTGCTACGTAGCCAGATGACCTGGCCTCCACAGTCACCAGACCTGAACCCAATCCAGATGGTTTGGGGTGAGCTGGACCGCAGAGTGAAAGCAAAAGGGCCAACAAGTGCTAAGCATCTCTGGGAACTCCTTCAAGACTGTTGGAAGACCATTTCAGGTGACTACCTCTTGAAGCTCATCAAGAGAATGCCAAGAGTGTGCAAAGCAGTAATCAAAGCAAAAGGTGGCTACTTTGAAGAACCTAGAATATAAGACATATTTTCAGTTGTTTCACACTTTTTTGTTAAGTATATAATTCCACATGTGTTAATTCATAGTTTTGATGCCTTCAGTGTGAATCTACAATTTTTATAGTCATGAAAATACAGAAAAGTCTTGGAATGAGAAGTTGTGTCCAAACTTTTGGTCTGTACTGTATTTACTATATAGTTTAGTATATAGTTATATACAGTGCTTTGCGAAAGTATTCAGCCCCCTTGAACTTTTCAACCTTTTGCCACATTTCAGGCAAATTTTTTGGTGAAGAATCAACAACAAGTGGGACACAATTGTGAAGTGGAACAAAATTTATTGGTTAGTTTAAACTTTTGTAAAAAATAAAAAACTGAAAAGTGGGGCGTGCAATATTATTCGGCCCCTTTACTTTCAGTGCAGCAAACTCACTCCAGAAGTTCAGTGAGGATCTCTGAATGATCCAATGTTGTCCTAAATGACTGATGATGATAAATATAATCCACCTGTGTGTAACCAAGTCTCCGTATAAATGCACCTGCTCTGTGATAGTCTCAGGGTTCTGTTTAAAGTGCAGAGAGCATCATGAAGACCAAGGAACACACCAGGCAGGTCCGTGACACTGTTGTGGAGAAGTTTAAAGCCAGATTTGGATACAAAAAGATTTCCCAAACTTTAAACATCCCAAGGAGCACTGTGCAAGCGATCATATTGAAATGGAAGGAGTATCAGACCACTGCAAATCTACCAAGACCCGGCCGTCCCTCTAAACTTTCATCTCAAACAAGGAGAAGACTGATCAGAGATGCAGCCAAGAGGCCCATGATCACTCTGGATGAACTGCAGAGATCTACAGCTGAGGTGGGAGAGTCTGTCCATAGGACAACAATCAGTCGTACACTGCACAAATCTGGCCTTTATGGAAGAGTGGCAAGAAGAAAGCCATTTCTCAAAGATATCCATAAAAAGTCACCTGGGAGACACAGCAAACATGTGGAAGAAGGTGCTCTGGTCAGATGAAACCAAAATCCAACTTTTTGGCCACAATGCAAAACGATAGGTTTGGCATAAAAGCAACACAGCTCATCCCCCTGAACACACCATCCCCACTGTCACACATGGTGGTGGCAGCATCATGGTTTGGGCCTGCTTTTCTTCAGCAGGGACAGAGAAGATGGTTAAAATTGATGGGAAGATGGATGGAGCCAAATACAGGACCATTCTGGAAGAAAACCTGTTGGAGTCTGCAAAAGACCTGAGACTGGGACGGAGATTTATCTTCCAACAAGACAATGATCCCAAACATAAAGCAAAATCTACAATGGAATGGTTCACAAATAAATGTATCCAGGTGTTAGAATGGCCAAGTCAAAGTCCAGACCTGAATCCAATCGAGAATCTGTGGAAAGAGCTGAAAACTGCTGTTCACAAACGCTCTCCATCCAACCTCACTGAGCTCCAGCTGTTTTCCAAGGAAGAATGGGCAAGAATTTCAGTCTCTCGATGTGCAAAACTGATAGAGACATACCCCAAGCGACTTGCAGCTGTAATCGGAGCAAAAGGTGGCGCTACAAAGTATTAACTTAAGGGGGCCGAATAATTTGGCACGCCCCACTTTTCAGTTTTTTATTTTTTACAAAAGTTTAAAATATCCAATAAATTTCGTTCCACTTCACGATTGTGTCCCACTTGTTGTTGATTCTTCACCAAAAAATTTTATATCTTTATGTTTGAAGCCTGAAATGTGGCAAAAGGTTGAAAAGTTCAAGGGGGCCGAATACTTTCGCAAGGCACTGTACATGGCTTTTGTGAAGTAAATGACAACAGAAATCTACGCCAACCATGAGCAGGCATACTCTGCCCAAGCGCATGGCCCCACAGAGGGTGCGCCTGATTCATGATGAGGCCTTAATCTGATAAATCCTCCGAATACTTTCGCAAGGCACTTGATGAAGATCTTAGAGAGATTGGTTCTCACACATCTCCGCCCTCTAGTGAGCCCCGCTATGGACCCTCTCCAGTTTGCTTATCGACCGGGCATTGGGGTAGATGATGCCATCATCCACCTTCTGCACAGGGCTCTGTCTCACCTGGAAAAACCAGGGAACATGGTGAGAATAATGTTCTTTGATTTCTCCAGTGCTTTTAACACCATACAGCCCAGGTTACTGAGAGACAAGCTGGGCCTTGCTGGAGTGGACCACCACCTCTCCAACTGGATCCTAGACTACCTCACAAATCGACCTCAATACGTGAGAGCCCAAGACTGTGTGTCAGGTACCGTGATCTGTAATACGGGGGCACCTCAGGGTACGGTTCTCGCCCCTTTCCTCTTCACACTGTACACTGCAGATTTTAGGTGCAACTCATCCAGCTGCTACCTACAGAAGTATTCTGACGACTCTGCAATAGTAGGCCTCATCACAGACGATGATGACAAGGAGTACAGAGAACTGAACCGGTTTTTTGTGGACTGGTGCCACCAGAACCACCTGAAGATTAACGCGGGGAAGACCAAGGAGATGGTGGTGGACTTCCGTAAAGGCAGATGCCCTCCAAAACCAGTGGACATCCTGGGGACGGGCATCGAGATTGTGAACACCTATAAGTACCTGGGTTTGCTCCTTAATAATAAGCTGGACTGGGCAGATCATATGGAGGCCCTGTACAGGAAGGGCCACAGCAGGCTCTACCTGCTTAGGAAGCTGAGAGCCTTTGGAATCCGGGGGGCACTTCTTAGAACTTTCTTCAACTCGGTAGTGGCATCAGCCATCTTCTTTGGAGTGGCCTGCTGGGGGAGCAGTATATCAACCAGGGACAGAAATAAACTTGACAAGCTGATTAGAAGGGCCAGCTCTGTCCTGGGGAGCCCACTGGACCCAGTGCAGGTGGTGGGGGACAGAAGGATACTGTCCGTGGTGAGCTCCATGCAGAAGAAGAAGTCCCATCCCATGCATGAGACTGTGATCGCGCTGGGCAGTACTGTCAGTGACCGACTGCTCCACCCTAGGTGTGAGAAGGAGCGCTATCGGAAGTCTTTCCTCCCCACCGCGGTTAGGCTGTACAACCAACACCAACCTAAGTGGAGATCATTACACACAGAGAACTGAAATATCTCTCTGCCTGTTATATCCCCCCCCCTCCTCTGCTACGTCCTATCTGTCTGTCTGCTATCAATGTAATGCCTCTCACCTTGGAACATTCCTGTACATGTTGTATTTGTATTTGTATCTGCTTATCTTATCTTTGCTGCTGTAACACACTGAATTTCCCCATTGTGGGACTATTAAAGGACTATTATTATTATTATTATTATATAGTATATTTACTGTTATAATCTGGTTCCTACATTGTGGCAACTCTTGTCTGTCATCTCCTGTGTCAGTCCTATGCTATTAATCAGTCAGCAGGAGCATTAAAAACAGTAATGTGATAACTAGGCCCCGTCCAGGGTAGCAAAGCTTTATAGAATGGCAGCTGGAACTGCATCATGTGACATCGCTTTTAATAAAAAAATTCTGGGTTTTATACATTTTTGTTCCAAGACAATCAGGCCCCGATATTATCAGTGGAATGAAAGGGTCTGTCCTGGTGACAAAATCCTTCTAAAGTGGACAAACCCTTTCCAAATGGTGGTATTTAGCTGATCCCCGATACTGCAACCCCAATTGATTTTGGTGGGAAAAACACAGCCAGGCATTTCAGCTGCAGCGGCCACTGCAGGAGAAATGTAGTATTACATGGTGGGTATTCAGAGCAATGGCCACCCATATAATACAAGGAGGGCTTGAGTCCTCCAGAATCGGAGACCCTTGTACACAGAGGCTCTCTATTCTGGCTTATAGAGGAGGTTCCCAAGCAGAGGACCCCTATATGATGTCCATATTATATGGGTATATGGACAGGAACAGGGGATGTCTTTATGTCAGCTCCTTTAAGTAGTACAAGAACATTTAATACAATGGCCAAGGGGGAGGAGTACGGCCAAGGTGACTCATGGGCCAACATATTCTTTGTGCTTTTTATCTGGGCTACCTTTTTATTTCACTATCCCACCATGGTCCATTCCACAAAAGGAAGAATAAAGCCACAGGACCTCCGACTACCACTGCACAAGGCCTGAAATCCTATTTTGCCAGATAGATGGAGAACTTGGCAGATGTTGTGTCTGAATCCTACTATAACAAGTAGTGGGAAACTTCTGTGCCCGAAGCCTTGTACGTTTCCTTTCCCATGCAGATGGACCTGTTTAAAATTTACCTACAGAGAACCCATGGGGGAAATGATTTGGATTATCTACACACCCCAATATCTGGCAGCATTGTCCCGACACAAGATGACAGAACTGTGCTAAAAAACTGGCCTGATGGCATTGTAGTGATAGTCTAATGTACAGTGTGTACTTTAGTCTATAGTATAGTCCATATGTGCTATTTATAGCTCTCATGTGATGTTATTAGATAGCGTGCCATCACTTATACCGCCGTGTAAACAGCTGCTAAGGTTCACACTAGCCCTGCACGTGAGCTGTGAACACGTGGAAAATGTTTTGCTAAACATGTGCTTTGGTGTGATTGTGAGTCCAGCAGATATGAGACCAGGGTTAGGCCAAGATGGCCGATTTCATGAACCATTAGACTTCTTTTCTACTGACCACTTCTTTTTGGGTTTTAGACTTTTACTTTGTGAAGATGAATAGTTTAGTTTAGGAATGGGGAGATCTTAAATGCCCTGTTGTTGGATAAACCTCCTCTGACCACAGAGGCCTAGCTCCCGGGCCCCAGTGTAAAATCTATAACAGGGCCCCCAACTTTTACATGTAGTTTCCAGTATTGGTCTCCTCTTATAGGACCTGTTAGGCCTTTTCAACCTCAAAGGTCCCTGTGAATCCTTTTTATAGCTGCACCATTATATTTCCAGCATGATACTGGTACTCTTTCACTTCCATGCTCCCCTCCATTATTTGGGAGGGACACATAGCTCCCGTCTCCTGTTCTGCTTCTCATATCTCTTCTCATCTATCCAGTGCCATCTTTATCCCATTCCTTCACATCCAACTCATATTCTGCCTCTTCTGCTATGACCCCTTATTAGTCCAACATGTCTCTTTCGTCTTTTAAGCTTATACTTGTAACCCCAATCTTCGAAAAGCCTACTTTTGACTCTTCTTAACCTGTCCTGCTCCACCATCTCTAACTTAAATGGATTCCTTACAACATGCTTAAAATGTTTCTATCCTCAAGTCCACGGGCCCTATGGGCCACATTACAAGGATTACCTGCTTGGTTCACCCCCCCGTAAGCCAGAACTGAGAGCTACCTTCTAAGAGTAACTTCCTTTCTGGCAGAATCAGAATGTTCCTATCTGAGAGGGATTTTTGAAGAAACAACACCTTCAGTGTTCCACCAAATCTAGATTTCCAATAACTTCTTGAGTGCCAAGTCTCACGCTGGCTGTATACATTAGATAGCTGGTGGCCAAAAGCTTCCTTCCGACCCTCCATAAATATATGAGCATGCATAGGTCATGTTTTATCTTGATTTCCACCAACCATCCTTCCTTCAGGAGGTCTTTTTGATACTGCATCTCCACTCAGGGCTTCTCAGGGTTCACTCCTGGTCCACCTCCTATAGCCATTGTTGGGAACATTATCAGCTGGTTTTCAGTATCTTATGACCTGCAACTATATCTTTCCTCCAGGGGACATATCTGATGAAGTTCACAGAAGCATCACTGATACTGTTCTTGGTTGTCTTCCGTTAAGATCTGTCAGAATGATGACATCACCAGCAGTAGTATGATTGTAAATACATAGACATAATATCCTCAGCTCCAGCTTAGAACTTGTAGCACTTGTCAGAGGACAGAGGCACGACAGCGTCCTATATACAACCCATATACAATGATGTCTTCACATAGGATGGCACAGGCACACATAGTAACAAAAAATGAGAAAAAGGTATTATTAAACAGTGCAATTACCCCAGACCAGGCCCCTAAACAGTCTGGGGTAATTACACTGGGCACTGTTTAAAAATAGACTCAGGAATAAATGTAGATCCTTGACCTCCTACACAAATACAGTCCTCAGACCAGGCCCCTAAACAATGCCTGGTGTAAAAACCCCAGACCAGACCCCTAAACAGTGCCCAGTGTAATTACCCCAGACCAGACCCCTAAACAGTGCCCAGTGCAATAACCCCAGACCAGAAAAAGAAGGCCTAGAATAAATACCGACCCCAAATAAGTGCAAAGTTCAGACCCCAGAATAAATCTAGACCCAAGAATAGCTACAGACCCCAGACTAGAAACAAAAATAAGCTCAGACCCCAGAGTAAGCACAAGCCTCAGAACAGACCCCAGAATAACTACAGACCCCCAAAACAGAGCCTAGAAGAAATACAGACCCCCAAACAAGACTTTCAGTAAATACAGACTCCAGACTAAATAAAGACCTCAGGCAAGGCCTGATATGGGATCTTAGACCAGACACCAAAATAAAGGTATAGACCCCCAAAACAGAATCTAGAATAAATACAGACCCCAGACGAGGACCAAACATAAGCTCAGACCCCAAAGTAAGCACAAGCCAGTCAGAACAGACTCCAGAATAACTACATACCCCAGACTAGAACCAAAAATAAGTTCAGACCCCATACTAGGCATATACCTTAGAACAGACCCCAAAGTAAAAATAGACTCAGGAATAAATGTAGATCCTTGACCTCCTAAACAAATACAGTCCTCAGACCAGACACCTAAACAGTGCCCAGTGTAATTACCCCAGACGAGACCCCTAAACAGTGCCCAGTGTAATTACCCCAGACCAGACACCTAAACAGTGCCCAGTGTAATTACCCCAGACCAGACCCCTAAACAGTGCCCAGTGTAATTACCCCAGACCAGGCACTGTTTAGGGGCCTGGTCTGGGATAATTACACTGGGCACTGTTTAGGGTGTCTGGGGTAATTACACTGGGCACTGTTTAGGGGTCTGGTCTGGGGTAATTACACTGGGCACTGCTTAGGTGTCTGGTCTGGGGTACTTATTTGGGGTCGTTATTTATTCTAGGCCCTGTTTTGTGGGTTCATTATTTATTATGGGGTCTGGGATCCATATTTATTCCGAGACCTTGTCTATGGCCTGTGTTTATTCTGGAGTTTGTATTTACTACAGGTCTAGTCTGGGGTCTGGATTTATTCTGGAATCTATTCTATACATTTATTCTGGGGTCTGAACCCTGCACTTATTTGGGGTGTGTATTTATTCTGGGGTCTAGTCTGGGGTCGGTATTTATTCTAGGCCCTGTTTTGTGGGTTGTGTATTTTTTCTGGGTTCTGGGATCCATGTATGTGAGGTTTGTATTTATTTCTGTGGCTTTGCTCTGTGTTCTAGGGTTTGGTTTAGGGTCTGGGCTATTTTGGGGTCTATTTATTTTGGTATCTGGAGCTATTCTGACTCTGATTTTGGGGTCTGCAATGATTTTGGGGTTGGATGAAAGAGTCCTATGAACAACTTGTAAATGCAGTAAGTTAGTGGTGTATGGGCCATGGCCTATGTAAATGGGGTAAAATCTGTATCTCCTTAATGTTCCTGCTGTAAAGTACAATGCGCTTTTCTCACAATAGACACTATTTTGCCTAAATCCCACACCGCCCAACAACAAACTTTTTTCTCGTGTGTACCTAGTTAGTATTTTTGATGGGAAAGATGACAACCTAAGTCGACATGTGTAACATATATCTCTTTGGCTCCAGTTGAGAATGTGTAACAGGGCGCTTGGATCATATACAATATTGGCCTGCTCATATGGCCCAGAGGGATCTTTTAGGCCCCTTTTGTGATTTTAGCCTAAGACGTCCAATCTAGATGCAACTAGAACCCTATAGTTACCCTGCGGCTTACGCCATAGAAAATAATTCCTTCCAGCTCCTTCCTTTGTCTCCCCTTCTTCTTTACATAGCTAAGGTGATAGGTTGGGATCACACGTGAAGTTTTTTAGCCAGTAGTGGATGAAAAGAAATGGAAGAAATTCTATTTTATAATTTATCTGACGGGCTTACAGAAATCCATGCACAAGTTGCAGAAACATCCCCATGCACGGAACTGATTTTTAGTCATAAACCAATCTGCTGTGTGTGAATACACCCTTAGCATGTTCAACTGACTTCCCACACCCCCTTCTCTCCACTCCCACAGGATGAAGCTGCTGACTGCCCAGTAGCACATGGTGTATGCAGCTTCAGCTCTG
Source organism: Leptodactylus fallax (assembly GCA_947044405.1). Lineage (NCBI taxonomy): Eukaryota > Metazoa > Chordata > Amphibia > Anura > Leptodactylidae > Leptodactylus > Leptodactylus fallax. The sequence continues at coordinate 447,507 of CAMRHE010000387.1, read as the reverse complement.
TCCAGAGGCAGCTTCACCCATGCACTGCCCTGGTAAAGTGGAGGGGAATTGTCAGATGTGTGCACCATGTGTTCCTGTGCTGCAGCATCACAACAGCCTGCAGTCAGTCTGCGCGTGTGTCACTGTGGGCAGGGGGGTGTGTGTGTTTGCCTGTCTGTATTCATGTGACGTCAGGGTCTGGTCGACAGCAGAGTGTTCAACTGAGCTGAGCGCGTGCTACAATGAGCACATGGAAGCTGATCTTATTGGGGATTTATTATTTCTACCGCTTTATTTTCCAAAGGATTACGTGATCCAGGGACGAAAGGGTTAAAGACTCTCCGATGGGTAAGTATCGCTCTTTTACGGTAATTCCTTTTCATCTCACTCATTTTTTTTCCTCCCAGGTAGAGATGGCACCCAAGAAACTCAATCTGATCCCCTCCACCAATGCAAATGACAAAATTGACTTTTCGCCATCACTTCGCCTTCCCCGGACCCTTAACCCTAAACCCATATTTGTATTTTTGTGTAAAAAGCCCCGATAAGGCTCAACTGCCCATCCCCCTAACTGCGGCCTACTTCTGATCCGTTTTATTAATAGAAAACCATATTCGGACATATTTTAACCCGTTGTTGGATTTAACCCTTTGCGTTGACCTTGCTACGGCATGTATAATCGGAGCTTATTTTGGGTTCCGTGTACCTTCTTGGATGTATGTTTATTGATTATGAAACTATAAAGTAACAGTTTTGATTGGGACAATTGACTGTAATGAATTATTGTATACCCGCTGTGGTTTTTTTTTTTTTTACCGACTACAGCGTTATATGGGATGTAGGGAGCGCCATTAATTTCGGAGCACATGGCATACAGGGATTGCATGCATGCAAAGTACAGTGCCCTGTGCTGTAAACCCAATGAACTGCACGCTGTGCACTGAAGACTCTCACAGTTATGCTCGGGGATAGGGTCGCTGGGTTTTATTAAAGTATTGTAGCTGGTTTGATATGTTTGCATTGTCATATGCCCTTTTATATATGGGCGATACATACGCCTCTGCTATATGTCTGTCTGCGAATGTAGCTATAAATACCATACAATATCAATATGTAATAGGTGACATTGTGTTACTTGTGCTGCAATATGTATATAGTGTGTATGTGTACAGTATATGATTGTATCTATGTATGTATATACGGATGCAAAAGACCACCTGAGAACACCACCCCCTATCCAGATTTCCTGTGACAGATTTTCAGTCCCACCATATATTATGCATACCCATCATCTCCTCTGAGGAGACCACCCCTCTAGAAGACCAATTTTCAATGCAATTTTGGGTGGTCATTTTAAAGAGGTTGCATCGTATGCATGCATATATGTGTATGTATATGATTATTATGTATGCATTGATACATAGGTCTGTATGTGTGTTTATGTATATATGTGTATGTGCTTATTATGTGTGCATGCGTACATAGGCCTGTGTGTATGAGTATATGAATACATATATTGGTATCAATATATAGATATAGATATATATCTATATCTATATATACATGCGTTTATTGTATTTGCACTTTAGTGTAATACACACGTATGTGTGTGTGTGTATGTCTGTATATATAATATATATATATATATATATATATATATAACTGTATATTAATAGATACTCATACATGCATAAACAAATGTATACACACACACAGACCTATATACATATGCAAATACAATAAGTGTATATATATATATCATACGTGTACGTATATATATTTCAACAGACAGGGAAAAAAAAATCCATTCCGGACATATAAATTAGGCCTTGTTACATCTATTTTCAGCCTCGGACAGTCAGAGCACATGGCTGCGCCAGGAAATCGGAAGGGGAAGGCTTCATATTAACCCTGAGAAATCTTCGTTAGTCCTGACATTGTGTTGTGCATCTGCATATACAGTAAGGCTGAGGCCCCACATTGCAGAAACGCAGCTATTTTACTGCGATTTGTTGGGCCATAGCCAGGAGTGGATTGAGCAGAAGGGAGAAGTATAAGAACTTCCTAGATATTTCCTAGTCCTTTTGTAGCCATTCTTGGCTTTGGCTCAAAGAATCGCTGCAAAAACATGCAGCGTGGGGCCTCAGCCATATTGGATTCCTATGTGGATCCAGCCTGGATATTAACTTGCTGTATTCCTGCCTCGTGGCTGTGACATCGCGTAGGCCTCACCACAGCCTGGATCCTCCTAATACTAGGATGAAATACGGAGACATCATATGACCATATTCTAATAAATATGCCAATATCCATCGACAGCAACAACATTTATATTCGGTATATTCTTGTATATAGGAGCTTTCTTGCAAAGTATTTGCCTAATTGTATGTCTACAACTAATCCAAATTTAAAAAGCAGTGCAGAGTATTTCAGTAGAGGATTGTGCTGATGTTTTGAGAAGCAGCATCTAGACAGCGTTTTATGTGACATGGCGTAGAATGGAAGTTCTTCCGAAAAACCCAAAAAATAAAGGAAGATTTATTAAAAGTGTCTAAAAGTTAAACTGTTTTAGTTGCCCATAGCAACCAATCACAGCGCAGCTTTCATTTTGTATTCTGCTCCTAGAAGATGAAAGCTGTGCTGTGATTGGTTGCTATGGCCAATTAAGACAGTTTTGCTTATAAAAAATGCCCCAAAATGTTAACTGTGGCAGCCCCCTAACCATACGTCCATAGACAGCTAGATTTTACAGTCCCATAATAGCCGCAGTGTCCCCATAACATGACATTGGGGCAGATTGTCTAAAAGAAGAATTGTCTTTGTTGCCCATAGCAACCAATCACAGCGCAGCTATTATTCTTCAGGAGCAGAATACAAAATAAAGCTGCGCTGTGATTGGCTGCTATGGGCAAGGAATGACATGAGCAATTTTTGTCCGATTTTTGCCTTTCAGTCCCCCTTTTTTTAGTTTTCCATCCTATGATTGAAGGCGAAGCAGATGTGTGCTACCTGATGCAGGTTGTCATGGTAACCGGAAACGACATATTAACAAACAGTAGTCTTGAAAAACAACTGCAGGGGAAAATTCTTTTCTTTAGTATTTTATGTGCCAAAATAAGCTCAGAAAAATGTGTTAAAGGCCGGGGCCCCACGTGGCGTAAACGAATTTAGCGAATCCCATCCACACTTTGTGGAAAAAAACGCGCAGTAGACACGCTGCGATTTCCAAAACCATTGCGGTTTTGGAAATCGCAACATGTCAATTGTACCCACGGTACGTTGCCGCCGTTGTTTTTCATGCAGCGTTTTTTAGCTGCAGCCCGCTACCTGGGGCCTTAGCCTCAGCTGTTGTCCAGGATCAGATGGTAATTGATACTGATTACCTATTTACAGGATAGGTCATCGGTATCAGATCAGTCGGGGTCCAAAACCCGGACCCCACACTGATCAGCTGTTTTGGCCGCCGAAAGCTATATAATAGGTATAAGGTCGGATGCAGCCCTGCTCCTATTCAATATATGGCTTCTGGTGGGCGAAACACCTGATTGGGACAGGGTCTAGGTGTCAGACCCCAACGTATCTGTGTACCTGTGGATAAGTTATGTGTATCAATTACCTTCAGATCCTGGAATGTAATTTGGGCTCTCTGTTTCGGATCAAAAGTGGGGTATTGAGCAGGGAACCCCCCTCCATGATGAGATTCACAAAGAATCTGTGCTACTTTTTTGGCTTTTAACACCATTTGCGAAAGTGGTGTTTTTACGCTTTTCTCAAAGTTGGCGGAGCAGGGTGTGGACGTGCCCGTTGGCCGCTTCACATTCACTGCCATGTACATGGCTTTTGTGAAGTAAATGACAACAAAAATCTACGCCAACCATGAGCAGGCATACTCGGCCCAAGCGCATGGCCCCGCAGAGGGTGCGCCTGATTCATGATGAGGCCTTAATCTGATAAATCCTCCGCCATTCTAGCTCCACCTGTTGACTCCGCTATTTGACTACAGCATTAACCGTCCGTCTATCACCAAGACCACATCAGCTAATTGCTGGCCATAGTGGTCTTGTGTCATACTCGGCCGAGGACAGTAACAGCCATTTGGGTAGATGTCATAGACCATGGGAGTGGTGGAACACTCTAGAACAGTGATAGCGAACCCTTTAGAGACTGAGTGCCCAAACTGCAACCCAAAACCCACTAAATTATCGCAAAGTGCCAGCACGGCAATTTAACTTTAAATTAACCAGGATCTGTTTTATAGTGACCGTGCAATGTTATTGCAGCCTGTAATAATATCACGTCTGCTATAAAACAGATACTGTGTGATATAAATAGTGAAGGGCCCACACACAGTACAATGCGCTCCACAGTGACCCTCCACAATGACCCCCAGACAGTATTATATGCTCCACAGTGGGCCCCCACACAGTATTTTATGCTCCACAGTGGGCCCCCACACAGTAGTTTATGCTACTTACCCAGTATGGCTGCAGTCCCACGAAGAGCGTCCTCCTTCTTCTGATCACAGGCGTTGATGACTTACGTCATTGCGTCTGCGTCGGGCAGAGGTTACACTCTGCAGTCAGTGTAAGCAGCGGTCCTGCGGACCGCAGTCTACACTGGCGGTTTTCAGTTGTATGTGCATTTGCACTTACAACTGAAAGAAGCGATCGCTCACTAACAGGGTATCCTGTACCGGATTCCCCGTTAGCGATCATGGCGACGGCGCGCGTGCCAACTGATTGGTTCGCTATCACGGCTCTAGAACATCCCTTAAAATACCTTTAATTATACAAACGGGTAACCCTAACAGTCTAAGCCATGTACTAGGTTATTTTGGACATTGCCCAGGATGGCACAGGAACAATCATTCTCCATACAGAGATGACCAACTTTTGGGCATAATTGGAAGAGCTTGGTGGGAATCTTTAGACATCTTGAGGAATATCTTGGAAATGGCTCACTACTAACTTACAAAAATAGGAATCTGAGGTTGACCAGAGATGGATATCTCACCTCACTTCTGACAGAGGCTTATCTCCTGTGGAAATTAAGCATTAGACATGATGAAACCCAATGTGCCATCTTTTTTCCCAAGATCCCTCTTTCTATTGCACTGTGTATTACATTGTACCTTCTCTCCATCCACTTCTAGTTCTGATGTTCTCCGGGGGGAGCAGAGAGGCCTATGGGAGCTCCAGTCATGGGGGTCTCTTCTTTTGCAACCCTTATTTTTATGACCCTGTAGCCCAGCACCCTATGGTCTACAAATACCAATGTTATAGGTTTCCAATACTTTGAGATCTCATAGACAGAAATTCAAGGGGATTATGGTCATGGGTGATGGAAAGGATAGATAATACGGTCCAGCTCTTATTACTTATATGTCAAGGATTTCCAATTCAGCCAGTTTATGGGAATATAACATTGGGCAGGGCTCCAGTTCAGGACGTATTGTTGCTTTTCCAGATACGATGCCAGAACCTTTCTTGTTACCTCCGTGTATTCATCCTACGGTGTTGGAATAGAAGGTGGGTTTAAGGATCTTACGACCTTGGCTGAGGGAATTCTTGGAAGCCAGGCTGCCACACTTCATCATGGGGCTTCAGAACAGATGAGTAATTGACAGCTTCTCTTCCCACAATCCTCTGCTGGATCTATAAAGTTTATTGTGTTACAACGAACTTCTGTCTGGAGTTGGTTCTGTTCGGGGATGGTAATAATTGTTTACCTGGGAGGCCTGTGGAGGATCTTGGGCCTTAGTACAAAAGCTACGTGGCTTTTATGGAGCGTTACTCTTGTCATATATAGTATTTCTGTGGATTTGAGCCACAATAATATGGTAGCCTTAGGAAAAATTGGCGAGAGAAAGGTCTGACCATCTTTGACCAGTGCCAAATTCTGATGGTTAGAAGACTGGGTCAAGACATCTCTAGAATGGTAGGTCTCGTGGGTGTTCTTGGTGTGTAGTGGTTAAATACCAAAAGTGGTCAAAGGAAGGTCAACCAGTAAAATGGTGGCAGGGTCATGGCACCCAAGGTTCATCCATGCACGTGGGGAACCTGGTCCGATCCCAAAGTGGACACAAACTTCTGAAAAAGTTACAGTTGGCTATGACAAAAAGCTGTCAGTACACATATGGCATGTGTTTTGGGTCTGGTACCCACATGCTGACCCCAGTACACCACCAGAAGTGTCTACGATAGATAAATGAGCTTAGAATTTTTGGAAGTTTTGGTATGAAGGGGTTAACACATTGTGCAAAATAATTTCTGGCTGATCATTGCAAGATAGGAGCAAGACCATCATGGCAGCTTTAATATACAGAGGGGAAAAAAGTATTTAGTCAGCCACCAATTGTGCAAGTTAAAAAGATGAGGCCGGCCTGTAATTGTCATCATAGGTAGACCTCAACTATGAGAGACAAAATGAGAAAACAAATCCAGAAAATCACATTGTCTGATTTTTTAAGAATTTATTTGTAAATTATGGTGGAAAATAAGTATTTGGTCAATAACAAAAGTTCATCTCGATACTTTGTTATATATCCTTTGTTGGCAATGACAGAGGTCAAACGTTTTCTGTAAGTCTTCACAAGGTTGGCACACACTGTTGCTGGTATGTTGGCCCATTCCTCCATGCAGATCTCCTCTAGAGCAGGGATGTTTTGGGGCTGTCGCTGGGCAACACGGACTTTCAACTCCCTCCAAAGGTTTTCTATGGGGGTGAGATCTGGAGACTGGCTAGGCCACTCCAGGACCTTGAAATGCTTCTTACGAAGCCGCTCCTTCATTGCCCTGGCGGTGTGCTTGGGATCATTGTCATGCTGAAAGACCCAGCCACGTTTCATCTTCAATGCCCTTGCTGATGGAAGGAGGTTTGCACTCAAAATCTCACGATACATGGCCCCATTCATTCTCTCATGTACAGTCATGGCCAAAAGTTTTGAGAATGACACAAATATTCTATTTTCACATGATCTGCTGCCCTCTGGTTTTTATGTGTGTTTGTCAGATGTTTTTATCACATACAGAAATAGAATTGCATTCATATTATGAATAACAGAAGCTTATATTGACAGTTAGAATGAGTTAATGCAGCAAGTCAATATTTGCAGTGTTGACCCTTCTTCTTCAGGACCTCTGCAATTCTCCCTGGCATGCTCTCAATCAACTTCTGGACCAAATCCTGACTGATAGCAGTCCATTCTTGCAGAATCAATGCTTTAATTTTGTCTGAATTTGTTGGTTTTTGTTTGTCCACCCGTCTCTTGATGATTGACCACAAGTTCTCAATGGGATTAAGATCTGGGGAGTTTCCAGGCCATGGACCCAAAATCTCTATGTTTTGTTCCCTGAGCCATTTAGTTATCACCTTTGCTTTATGGCAAGGTGCTCCATCATGCTGGAAAAGGCATTGTTGAGCGCCAAACTGCTCTTGGACGGTTGGGAGAAGTTGCTCTTGGAGGACATTCTGGTACCATTCTTTATTCATGGCTGTGTTTTTAGGCAAGACTGTGAGAGAGCCGATTCCCTTGGCTGAGAAGCAACCCCACACATGAATGGTTTCAGGATGCTTTACAGTTGGCATGAGACAAGACTGGTGGTAGCGCTCACCTCTTCTTCTCCGAATAAGCTGTTTTCCAGATGTTCCAAACAATCGAAAAGGGGATTCATCAGAGAAAATGACTTTCCCCCAGTCCTCAGCAGTCCACTCCCTGTACCTTTTGCAGAATATCAGTCTGTCCCTGATGTTTTTTCTGGAGAGAAGTGGCTTCTTTGCTGCCCTCCTTGAGACCAGGCCTTGCTCCAAGAGTCTCCGCCTCACAGTGCGTGCAGATGCACTCACACCTGCCTGCTGCCATTCCTCAGCAAGCTCTGCACTGCTGGTAGCCCGATCCCGCAGCTGAAACACTTTTAAGAGACGGTCCTGCCGCTTGCTGGTCTTTCTTGGGCGCCCTGGAGCCTTTTTGGCACCAATGGAACCTCTCTCCTTGAAGTTCTTGATGATGCGATAGATTGTTGACTGAGGTGCAATCTTTCTAGCTGCAATACTCTTCCCAGTTAGGCCATTTTTGTGCAGTGCAATGATGACTGCACGTGTTTCTTTAGAGATAGCCATGGTTAACAGAAGAGAAACAATGATGGCAAGCACCAGCCTCCTTATAAAGTGTCCAGTGGTGTCATTCTTACTTAATCATGACAGATTGATCTCCAGCCCTGTCCTCATCAACACCCACACCTGTGTTAATGGAGCAATCACTGAAACGATGTTAGGTGGTCCTTTTAAGGCAGGGCTGCAATGATGTTGAAATGTGTTTTGGGGGATAAAGTTCATTTTCTAGGCAAATATTGACTTTGCAAGTAATTGCTGTTAAGCTGATCACTCTTTATAACATTCTGGAGTATATGCAAATTGCCATTAGAAAAACTGAAGCAGTAGACTTTGTAAAAATTAATATATGTATCATTCTCTTAACTTTTGGCCATGACTGTACACGGATCAGTCGTCCTGGTCCAATTGCAGAGAAACAGCCCCAAAGCATGATGTTCCCCCCCCCCATGCTTCACAGTAGGTATGGTGTTCTTTGGATACAACTCAGCATTCACTCTCCTCCAAACACGACGAGTTGTGTTTCTACCAAACAGTTCTACTTGGTTTCATCTGACCATATGACATTCTCCCAATACTCTTCTGGAACATCCCAATGCTCTCTAGCAAACTTCAGACGGGCCCGGATATGTACTGGCTTAAGCAGGGGGACACGTCTGGCACTGCAGGACCTGAGTCCCTGGCGGCGTAGTGTGTTACTGACGGTAGCCTTTGTTACGTTAGTCCCAGCTTTCTGCAGGTCACTCACTAGGTCCCCCCGTGGGGTTCTGGGATTTTTGCTCACCGTTCTTGTGATCATTTTGACCCCACGGGGTGAGATCTTGCGTGGAGCCCCTGATGGAGGGAGATTATCAGTGGTCTTGTATGTCTTCCATTTTCTAATTATTGCTCCCACAGGTGATTTCTTCACACCAAGCTGCTTGCCTATTGCAGATTCAGTCTTCCCAGCCTGGTGCAGGGCTACCATTTTGTTTCTGGTCCTTCCACAGCTCTTTGGTCTTCACCATAGTGGAGTTTGGAGTGTGACTGTTTGAGGTTGTGGACAGGTGTCTTTTATACGGATAACAATGTCACACAGGAGCCATTACTACAGGTAATGAGTGGAGGACAGAGGAGCCTCTTAAAGAAGAATTTACAGGTCTGTGAGAGACAGAAATCTTGCTTGTTTGTAGGTGACCAAATACTTATTTTCCACCATAATTTGCAAATAAATTCTTAAAAAATCAGATAATGTGATTTTCTGGATTTGTTTTCTCATTTAGTCTCTCATAGTTGAGGTCTACCTATGATGACAATTACAGGCCGGCCTCATTTTTTTAAGTGGGAGAACTTGCACAATTGGTGGCTGACTAAATACTATTTTCCCCCACTGTACCAGGGGGTGCCTCGGATGAGACAACCCATATATTAGAGAGAGGGCTGGGTGTTGAGTGTAATGTAAATCTATGGAATGTCTTTAGGTTTAAAGAATGAAGGACAGAAATGGTAACAGGTGGTAAAGGAGCGCTGTGCCCCCATGAATGAAAAAATGTACATGTGCGGTACTGTGCAAATGTTTTAGGTAGATGTGGATAAGATGCTAAACAGTAAGAATGCTTCCAGAAATAAAAGGGTTAATGTATTTTTGTCAATTACCAAAATTAAGCAAATGTAGAAAAGAGAAATGTAAATCCCATCAATATTTGGTGTGACCTTTGCCCTTTGGAGGAGGAGTCCTGGAAGTGATGATCCGGCCCCCACATACAGTATATAGCCCTGATCTCATCATCATCCAGTCTGTCTTGGATGACATGAAGTGACGGATTGAGGCAAGCAATATCCACAGAAGATCTGTGCTTAGTTCTCCAAGATGGTGGCAACAACCTCCCTGCCCAGTTCTGCCAAAAACTCTCTGCAAGTACCAAGAAGAACTGATGGAAGGCAAAGGGCAAAGGTCACACCGAATATTGATGGAATTTACATTTCTCTTTTCTTCATTCATACATTTTGTTCATTGACAAAAATAAACTATTAACCCTTTTATTTCCGAGAACTATTACTTTGCAGCGTCCACACATACACACGCACATGCCTAAAATGATCACCATCTTATGGCGACTCCTGAAGGTTTCACTGTAGTAAAAATTTAGCCTTTTGCATAAAAGAGTCGCCTCGACCTCTAAGGCTAGGTTCACATCTGCGTTGGAGTCTCAGCCGCAGATTCCGCCTAAAATTGGCAGAGAGAAAAGTCCTGCAAGGAGGTATGCCTGTTTCAGTATAAAATTTTCGGAAACCTGGCAAATCCCATTATAGTCTATGGGGTCTGCTTTTTAAACGGACAGGTTCTCCGTCTTTCAGGCCCCCGAATGCTAGTGAACCCGGCGTAACCTAGAACAGCAATAGTTAAATACTTTCTGGTTGTTTTCGAGGAAACATTCTTGTGTGAAGACCAACATTGTGCAGATGTGCAGCACATTTTATGGAGTACGTGTGCACTTTGTACAACTATATAGGGTCTGACCATACGATATAAAGAGAATCCTAAAACGTAGGTGGTAACAGGTTTCCTGTAATATCAGGACATCTCCTCTGATGTGGTGGACACGAAGTTTCTTCTAATAAATCCTTAAAGGGATTTTCCGATTAACTGGGGTCCCTTGTCCCTGAATGAATGGAGCAGCTGATGGCGCATGCGTGGCTGCATCATTCACTTCTATGGGACTGAGCACTAAACTCCGTTATCTTCATCTGTCCCCTAGAGAATGATTGGATCGGCGACGATCACGCTCAACCTGCTGATTGATTCAGATGGGAATATGGGACCCCCTTTCTTGCGGTTGGTCCCACTGGTCAGCGAGCTAACCCCTATCCTGTGGATTAGGGATAGGTTTAAGTAACTAGAATACCCCTTTTAATGGGGGTTTCTGGGACTTACATATCGATGACCTGACACCCTGGACCCGACAGATCAGCTGGTTAAAGTGACCGCAGCATTCAAATGAGCTTTGTGGCCTCTTCACTGAATACTAAGCACAGCGCCACACATATCGTAGTGGCTGTGCTTGGTACTGCAGCTAAGCCCTATTCTCTTAACTGCTGTTGTACCATGTGACCAATAAAGGTGACATCATCAGCACAGGGAAGAGCACCGTGGCCTCTTTATCAGTTGATCATTGGGGTCCTGGGTATTAGACCCCCACCCTAAGGATACGTCCTAGAAAAAATTACTTAATACTGACATAATATAGTGTAATGGGCTGCAGTGCTGGACATATTCTCTGGAGTCCTGGGCTCTTTTGGAGTCTTGAAAAGCTGGGTGACATCCCAGACAACTTCCTATGAGCATGTAATGGTCCAGTATATTTGATAATCCGACATCTATGAGGTCCCGTGGAGGCCGCACTATATAAATTATTATAGAAATTTCTCATAGAACTACCAGAATGATGATGGGGATAGTAGATAAATACCATATCAATAGCGCTGTCAATCGGGCAAGCTCTGTCAATATTGTCTTTGGGATCTTCACCCCGGGGACCTCAGGTCACCATTGACTTGTCCATCACTCGTTGACTTCCTGGGGTAAATATAGGTGGAAATATTTGCTCTCCTTTATTGGTCAGTCAACATATTATCTAGAAGGGAAGTCGCCTCTCCATCCACATCGGCCCCTGCAGCTCCAGTACGGCAGGTCCTTATCTAGAAGCCCAGTCTGCCGCCATTGTGTGGACATGGACACCCAAACTGTAGATAAGCGGGCCACTCCCGGCCTCCTATCACCCGGACTAACTGCTACTTTAAGATTACACTCAGTAATGACCCCAAGGAGCACCCGGCCGCCCTACAATGCATCCCCCTATCTCCATTTGTTGCTGATGGTATCAGCTGAGCCTTTGGCCACTTGTCAGACACGTTGGACCAGTGACCCCACAGAAGGACAACGCGCTCCATTACATAACACTGCTGTGTCATCGGCCTTGATGATTACACATCATAGATTTATACAGGGGTTACTCATGGTCCGGGACTTATGTAATCCGTCATGTACCCATAGCTGGGGGAGGGGATGTCTGACAACGCTCTAGATATACAGCGTGAGTGCCCGAGGTGGTAGAAGGTGACAGACTCTAATGTCATGGCGGATTTGTTATAGATTATTCTATATGGATTCTGCTATTAACCTCATAAGGGGGGATACAAAAATTACTAGGGCGCTCACCTAGTGTAACCGATGGCCGGGCTAGGTATACTGACCTGTGTATGAGTATATATACCTGAGTCTGCTGGAAAATATACAGGAGGTGAGAAAGGTTTGGACAGATTCGCTGCAGAAGATTTCTACAGAAAATCCAACGTGTGTGTATTTAGTCTTAGTCTCTGTAAATCCTGAGTACTAAGAGGAGAGAAGTAATGTCAGTGGGTAGTGAGGAGGAGCGAGATAGATATGATGGATGGATGAATAGATAGTTACAGTACCTTGCGAAAGTATTCGGCCCCCTTGAACTTTTCAACCTTTTACCACATTTCAGGCTTCAAACATAAAGATATAAAATTTTCATTTTTTGGTGAAGAATCAACAACAGTGGGACACAATCGTGAAGTGAAGCGAAATTTATTGATTATTTTAAACTTTTGTAAAAAATAAAAAACTGAAAAGTGGGGCGTGCAATATTATTCGGCCCCTTTACTTTCAGTGCAGCAAACTCACTCCAGAAGTTCAGTGAGGATCTCTGAATGATCCAATGTTGTCCTAAATGACTGATGATGATAAATATAATCCACCTGTGTGTAACCAAGTCTCCGTATAAATGCACCTGCTCTGTGATAGTCTCAGGGTTCTGTTTAAAGCGCAGAGAGCATCATGAAGACCAAGGAACACACCAGGCAGGTCCGTGACACTGTTGTGGAGAAGTTTAAAGCCGGCTTTGGATACAAAAAGATTTCCCAAACTTTAAACATCCCAAGGAGCACTGTGCAAGCGATCATATTGCAATGGAAGGAGTATCAGACCACTGCAAATCTACCAAGACCCGGCCGTCCCTCTAAACTTTCATCTCAAACAAGGAGAAGACTGATCAGAGATGCAGCCAAGAGGCCCATGATCACTCTGGATGAGCTGCAGAGATCTACAGCTGAGGTGGGAGAGTCTGTCCATAGGACAACAATCAGTCGTACACTGCACAAATCTGGCCTCTATGGAAGAGTGGCAAGAAGAAAGCCATTTCTCAAAGATATCCATAAAAAGTCACCTGGGAGACACCAAACATGTGGAAGAAGGTGCTCTGGTCAGATGGAACCAAAATCCAACTTTTTGGCCACAATGCAAAACGATATGTTTGGCGTAAAAGCAACACAGCTCATCCCCCTGAACACACCATCCCCACTGTCACACATGGTGGTGGCAGCATCATGGTTTGGGCCTGCTTTTCTTCAGCAGGGACAGGGAAGATGGTTAAAATTGATGGGAAGATGGATGGAGCCAAATACAGGACCATTCTGGAAGAAAACCTGTTGGAGTCTGCAAAAGACCTGAGACTGGGACGGAGATTTATCTTCCAACAAGACAATGATCCCAAACATAAAGCAAAATCTACAATGGAATGGTTCACAAATAAACGTATCCAGGTGTTAGAATGGCCAAGTCAAAGTCCAGACCTGAATCCAATCGAGAATCTGTGGAAAGAGCTGAAAACTGCTGTTCACAAACGCTCTCCATCCAACCTCACTGAGCTCCAGCTGTTTTCCAAGGAAGAATGGGCAAGAAGTTCAGTCTCTGGATGTGCAAAACTGATAGAGACATACCCCAAGCGACTTCCAGCTGTAATCGCAGCAAAAGGTGGCGCTACAAAGTATTAACTTAAGGGGGCCGAATAATATGGCACGCCCCACTTTTCAGTTTTGTTTTTTTTTTTTACAAAAGTTTAAAATATCCAATAAATTTCGTTCCACTTCACAATTGTGTCCCACTTGTTGATTCTTCACCAAAAAATTAAAATTTTTATATCCTTGTTTGAAGCCTAAAATGTGGCAAAAGGTTGAAAAGTTCAAGGGGGTCGAATACTTTCGCAAGGCACTGTATATGAGGATGGATAGATATGAGATGGATAGATCTGAGATAGATAGATAGATAGATAGAGCAGATTGTCCAGCAGCACAGAGTATTTCAGGAGATGATTGTGCTGATTTATTTATGGAAGACAATGACCTGATATGTTACGGAGGGCAGGACTGCCTATAATGGGACAGTCATTATGTAAGGTGTGGATGAGGACAGACAGTATATAGAGCAGGGTTCTCAGCAGTGCAGAGTATTTCAGGAAATGAATGTACTGATCTGTAGAAACCAGGTATTGACCTATATATGTTGCTGTAATATATAGGGTGCTGTGCAGGTTGCTGTCTGATCGGTGGGGGTCCTACCACTGGGGCCCCCACTGATTATCAGAACTGGGGTGTTTTGCACACCAGTGTGAATGAAGCAGCAGGTCGGACAGTGGGGGACGCTTTATTCATTTCGGTGGGACCACAGGGGATACATAGAACTCTGCGCTGGCCCATTGAAATGAATGGAGCATCCCCTGCTGTCTGACCTGCTAGTAAAATGTGCCAGTCCTGGTGATCAGTGGGGGCCCCAGCGGTCGGGCCCCACCAATTAGCAAGTCACCCCATATCGTTTGGGCAGGGTATTACTTGTTTTATACTTCTAGTGATCGCACAACCCCTTTAAGGAGGGCAGGACTACATTCTGTGGGTCTTTGCCATAATGTAAGGAGTGGATGAATACAGACAGAGAGTAGATAGAGCAAAGTTTCCATCAGCACAGAGTATTTCAGGAGATGATAATACTCATCTTCTATGGAAGGCACTAACCTGATAACCTTAAAGAGATTAGGATTGCATGTAATGGGGGCAGACAAAGAGTGCATATCCCATTGTTTCCAGCAGCACAGAGTATTTCAGATGATAATGCTGACCTTTTAAGAATCTGATTAATGTTAAGGAGGTCAAGACTAAATGCAATCAAACAGTGTTGTAATGTAAGAGGTAATTGAATACAGAGAGTGCATAGTGCATTGTTCTCAGCAGCACAGAGTATTTCAGATGATAATGCTGAAGTTCTGTGGAAGGCATTGACCTGATAATGTTGCGCATGCCATAGCAGCGCTCCTTAATTTAAGGTGTGAAAGAATACAGACAGGGAGTGGATAGTGCATTGTTCTCAGCAGCACAAAGTATTTAAGGAGATGATATTCTATGGCAGGCATTGGCCTGATAATGTTAAGGAGGGCCGAACTGTATGCAAAAGGAGAGCTCCATACTGTAAGGTGTGAATGAATTCAGACAGAGAGTGGGTAGTGCATTGTTCTCAGCAGCACAGAGTATTTTAGCACATTAATATGCTGATTTTCAATGAAAGGCATTGACCTGATAAAGTTAAGGGCAGGACTGTATGTAATTGGAGCTTGTCATGATGTAACAAGCAGAAAAATACAGACAGAGAGTGTATAGAGCAGGGATTCCAGCAGCACAGAGTATTTCAGACCAGCTCATCTTAAAATGGCGGTGAACTGTCCACCGCTGATGGTGAATGAGCAGAGTATCTGTAAAATTCTATGTAAAATCACTTAAAAGGTTAAAACTGTGCAAATGATCATCCGGCCAGGGCGTCCGAAATGCCTAAAGCCGCCCCCTCCCTGGCCCTACACACAAGAAGTGCCCACGTCAGGCAGCGGGGCCCCAGGGCCAGAGGCCTCGCACTTATCACAGCGGAGTGTTGTGTGGGTGCAGCAGGAATCTTCCATTCATGGCCTGATATTTTTGGCACCCCCTGACTCACTGGCTGTTTTATGGGCTGCCCCGGTGGAGGGAAATATTCGAGGCTCGCTGTTCTGGGCCGCGCTCGCTCCAAGTATGTTTTATCCAAACACACCAAAGTAATGCAATATTGTCAGGACTTATATCAAGAATATTCATCGGAGCTGCAAGAAAAACATTGGAAACCGAGCGACAGGGAGTGAATACATAATAGGGCCTTAAAGGGGAAGGCCACTGCAGTAAGAGAGTGCATGTCCATGAGCGGGCACCCCCCACCAGTCTCACAACTATGGGGCCTGTTGTAATAAACAATTGTATTACACGTAATAGAACAAATCTGTTTTTGCAAACTGTCTGCTGTCCCTCTGTTGTTCCGCTTGGAAACATATGAAGTTAACTACTTGGTGTAACCAGTAAGAGGCGTGTCCCTACACAGCCTGACACTGTCCAATCAGTACTGACATTATCAGAGTGGAGGGAGACACGCCCCTTTGACAAAAAGAATAATAATCCACAATTTAATCAGAATTTTCCAGGAGGAATAACAGAGGGAATGCACAACAGTTAAAGGAAAAGATTCCCCCAGAATTGTTTTTCATGGAGAATACAGGAAACAGAAGTGTTGGTCCTCTTTAACCCACTGATGTTGCCCCTTTATTTTGGGGGAGCTCTACTCACAAAATTACAAGAGGCACATACTATAGACTTCTCTAGTCTTAGACCTAAGAATAAGCCAAATTTTACATGTCAATTCAATTTTTTGAATTTTTTTTGGGGAATTTTTTAAAAAATTTTTGAAAAAAGTTTGCAAAAATTAGAATACAGTAATACCTCGTACACTCGCGTTTCCGAATTTGCGAATTCACAGATTCGCGATATTTTTTTGGCAACTAACATATATAGATTTTGCTCTTTTTTCTCAGATCTGTGAAATTTAAAAAAACAAAACACCTTCGCTATTGGGTAGTAGCGTCCTGTTCGTTACGTACCCGGTAATTAGTTTCATTTTACTGTGAGTGTATAAGAAAAATGAATGAATGTATTAATATACAGTACTGTACAGTATACTTTAGTATACTGTACAGTACTGTAGGGTAAAGTTTATTGATATTTAGGGGTTAAACAATAGAAACCGGCATTGTAAGCGCTTCTAAGCGCTTGTACCAAACATTCGCAATTCCTCGCGATCCGCGACCCGCTCTGTAACCTAACCTCGTGAATGTACGAGGTAATACTGTATACACATACTATTGACAAAAAGCCAAATTCTATGTGTCAATTCAATTTTGTCAACAGGAGATAGGCAGATGGGGGTTGGATGTGGGTGGTTGACGATTGGATGCAATGTCTTTCACTAGTATCGAAGACATGGATCACGTGTAAGAAGTCCTGAAGAGAGTCCTTTAAGAGTCATAACCTTGATCCAGTATAGCTGGCCCCATCTAAAAATAGACATTTATAGTAGCCTGGGACACCAGCAGCACAGAGTATTTCAGCATCTACTTTTATGGGCTGACTAGATGAAGTTATGCTCCTTGGCTGTAATAAACATGGCCCCACCAAAAAAGTCTTATGGGAACTGACATCCTTCTCGTTTCTTAAGAACTTTCACTAAACTCGGGTGGATATTTCTGTCATTTGGGCCTCCGTCCAATTCATTACATAATCTTTACAGCATTGCATGCAGAGGCAGAGTTAAAAAAAAAAAAAAAAAGTTCTCAGCACAGCTGAAAGAACGCAGGGGTTCAGATTTCCCAATCTACGGTCTTTTGCAATTCGGTTCCCAAATGTTGTTTACAGACTGTCCATAGAGGAGACTGACGTGGACTCTTCATAGAGGTGAGCCTAATACTGAAGATGTTCTTATTTGTCCAGGTTAGGGTCTGTTGAATCTCCTGGGTAAACATTCTCTAGATCCGAATAATACCGCCGTACAGTGCATAAAATAATGCCACTACAATACCAAAGATAACAGAGCCATTTAGTGCCGAAGGTTTGTGGACGTCTATGGGTAAACCATTAACTAGATCCAAATAATACCGCCATACAGTGCACAAAATAATGTCACTACAATATCAGAGCCATTTAGGAATTAAAGTTTGTGGACATCTAAACTATCAACTAGTTCCAAATAATACCGCCATACGATGCACAAATTAATGCCACGACAATACCAAAGATAACAGAGCCATTTAGTAATGAATGTTTGTGGAGGTCCCTAGGCAAAATATTCTCTAGATCCAAATAATACCGCCATACAGTACATAACATAATGCCACTATAACACCAAAATATCAGAGCTATTTAGTGCTGGAGGTTTGTGGAGTTTGATGGGTAAACCATTAAATAGATCCAAATAATACCGCTATACAATGCATTACATATTGCCACCAAAATACTGGTAATGAAGGTTTGTGGAGGTCCCTAGGCAAAATATTCTCTAGATCCAAATAATACCGCCATACAGTAAATAACATAATGCTAATATAATACAAAAATAACAGATATTTAGTGCTGGGTAAAATTCTCTAGATGCAAATAATTCCGCCATACAGTTTACAACAGAATACCAAAACAGAGCCATTTAGTGCTGAAGATTTGAGGAGACCTCTGGGTAATCGTCCCCTAGGTCCAAATAATACTGCCATACATTGCATGACATAATGCCACTGTAATACCTAAAACAGACCCATTCAGTGATGAAGATTGTGGAGATTATGGAGTAAAATATTCTAGATCCAAATCATATCACTATATAGTACACAATAATAATACCACCATAGCTATGTAATGCTGAATGTTTGTGGAGTTCCCTTGGTAAAATATTTTCGAGATCTAAATAATACTACCATACAATGCACAACCTATTACACTACAATACTAAAATAACTGAGCCACTTAATGCTGAAGATCTGTTAAGGCCTCTGGGCAAAACATTATCTAGATCCAAATAATCCCGCCATACAGTTAACAACACCACAATTGTTTAGTGCTGACGGTATGTGGAGGCCCCAGGGGGTTATGCATTCACTATATCTAAATAATACTGCCATTCAATGAGCAACATATCACCATAATACCACAATAACAACAGTTTCAACAGCTTCAATAATACTGCCTTATAGTGCCCTAGTGATACCAACATATACCGCCTAAATAACTGTACTGACACAAAACTTAGATAACAGTGGTGAGTCCTTGGTCCCCAAAAATTAGAGACGTGTTTCCGTGAGCTATCCTGAGGTGAATGTGGATGCCCCCACTTTTGGCTAATGCCCCGTATTGGACAGTTCACCCAGCAGTGGGGTAGTTATGGGAGTTGCTGGGGTAACGGTTGCAGTTGGGCCCTATTACTTTCACAATCCATTTTTCTATTGTGCCTATACTTCATAAAAACAAAAGGAATCCAGCTTTGGACTGTTTTGTGCTCACAGCTGCAATGTATACTTACTGCGTCTCCATAGCAACAGACAACAAGCAAACCTTGTGTAGTCTGATCGTGCAGTCGTATTGTTTTTATGTCTGTGCCCTACTTCTTGCTACTATATCATATGTATATTAGGACTAGAGGTGGACGAACCGCTCAGGATTCGTTTAGGGTACAAGATTCGTTTCACCTGTTACCATGGAGATGCAAAACCTGCTTAGCAACACACAATGGTTGTAAATTTGCATTTTATTGATTTGCACAGCTGTCTCTTTTTTTTCGGAGCAAGAAAAACTGGTTGTAAATGAATTCACTAACAGTCTTCTGCGTCTAGACTTGGGTCAGATTTTCTGAATTTTCCCCCTCTGTGTACTATATCATTGATGGACATTGCAGAATTGATGGACAGCTCCCCCCATATCAGCAGGACGGGCCCGGTATTGATGGCAACCCGTCAGGCCTGAACGCCTCTGCGCACTGAATGTTTATATAATACTTACTAAGGCTGAAACATTGAATTTTCATTATAATCCACATTCCAGGCCTGCTGTGAGATACATATCTGTGTGTGAACGAGCGCCGACACCCTCCCCGCCCTCCACCAACTGCCCAGCCTTTCCCTACAGCAGTATGTGCAGTATATGGCTCTAAATGACTTTACCGCCCGCTCAGATTTTCGGCGACATCACTAATCTCTA